>JAVXUP010000986.1:0-305362 GCA_033070095.1 Escallonia herrerae | reverse complement strand
CTCCTTTCTATTAAAACCAAGGCAACATATCAGGAAGAGGGAAAAATGTAGAGTTGGTTAATAGAGTCAATGATAATATCATCTTGAAAAAAAAAACCATAAAATGAAGTGAATTTTTGTAGTTTGGAAGACACATTACCACTTACACAGTATGGGGTCTAAGAATTGCAAAAAATGGGTAGAATAATATCTTTAGCCCATTCAGAAACTCATTAAACCTTTTCTACAGCAGTACTTGAACAAAATCTAGCCCCACCCGAGTGAAAAGATTTTGACAGAGTCGTGAGTAGAAAAAATCCTTGGTTTTGCTTAAGCTAATTCAATTTTCAAGAGGTGCTTGAGACAGAGCTAAAAAGATGAAGCAAATCTGGTTCTATCTACATGCATTTTTACATAATTTATGAATAAGAAAAGTCTACCTTTGAGCTACCAGACAATTCTTTCTTCAAGTTTGCGAGATCGTCGTCAACTGATGAGGTCTCTAGCAATGCAAACTGCAGCAGACAGAGGGGATATTATAAATATGATGATCAGCAGAGAAAAGTTTCTCAGTTAGATGATTGTCAAATGCAGTCATCCTATGTAGCCTCGGTAATAAGCACCATAGGCATGCCGTCATCCATTGTAGTCCTTGAGCAGTTTTATTGTTCAAGCAAGAAAGAAGACCAAAGTCGGGTCCAATCGATTAGGCGTATTAAGCCGGTTCTTTTGAGTAATATATCTGGAAAGTGGGAGGGACAAGCTCATTCAATATAGTGCTTTCATCCCTTTTCCTTCTTTCTTTTTCAGGATCATATTAAACCGAAAAAGACAAAGGAAACAAGAAAATAAACTACAATCACCAATTACTCTAAAAGCTATTAGAGAATGAGCAATCAAAGTGCACTACCACCAATTGCACAAACAATGAGTAATACATATATATGGCCAAACGTAAACAGGAAGAATGAAACCTGTTAATAAATTGGGTCAATGGACCCATTATCCGCCCACTAACAGATAATGTGTATTTGTTAGTCTGGATAATTACAGTTAATTAGAGGATATTTATCTCCTAAGTGTTTGAGGTAAATACATCTTTATCTCCTAAGAGTTGGAGGTAAAGCCAGTCTCTAATTGTATCTCTATATAAAGGCTAGAGATATCCCAATAAAAAAAGGAAGTCATAGCAATAATCCCTCTCTCTATAGCACTCTCTCTAGAGCAATCACCAAGCTCTAGGATTTGGTTCGTGGACGAAGAACTCGACTCTAGTAGCCGTTTTCGTACCTGCGAAAAAGATCAAGCGTGTTGGAGGCTCGTAACAACAAGGATCCTACGTCGGAATTTTTCGGAGACTTCGTACGGTATGTTTTCGAACCCATTACGTGTTACGTGGTAGCACGATGAATGTTGTAATCGTTTCAACATTGGTATCAGAGCATGATTACTTGTTGATTCGCCTTTAACATGCTAGATTAATTTATGTGCATGTTACGATTTTTTCCGGATACATGAATGAGACCCATTATTAAAATTCGAAATTTTTTGAGCATGTTTTTCTGAAAAATAATTAGATGGTTTTGTTCTCCTATGGTTGAGGATGAACTCCATAAAATTTCGTGATTTTTGGATGCATGATTTGTGAGAAATCACGATTTTATTTTTCAAGAAAACTGTGGTTTTTTCGAGTTTTGGGACTCAAATTCGGAGTATGATATTCTGTTTTTATCATGATCGGTTGGTACATAATTAATCTATGTTGTATAAGCTTTCCAACGATATATCGTACGCATTATTTGGCTTAAAAACGAGAGAGATATGGCATCCCGAAGTTGGCATCGCGACATGGCGGCGCTGAAAAAATTAGGGATGATGAACAGTAAACCCACGCGCGCCACGCGCTCAAGCCGAGCCGTACACGCGCCACACGCGCAAAGTCGCGCCGAAACGAGCCGTCACGCTCATCCACGCGCCAGCGTGGCTGAGCCTAGGCGCGAAACGCGCCCACGCGCTCTCACGCGCCAGCAAGGCTGCGTCCACGAGCCCACGCGCTCCACGCGCGCGTGCCTGCCACGCGCCTGCTCCACGAATAGCTGCGCTGTCCCACGCGCACGGCGGCGCGTGGAGGCGCGTGCGGGCTGGTTTTTGGCCGGTGATCGTCACCGCCGGCGAGTGAAGCCTTGTCATGCCTTCTGAAAATTTTCAGTGGTGCTGAATTACCTTTATACCCTCTGTGTGTGTTCTGTTTAATTTTTAAACGACTTTTTCTATGGAAAATTAACTTTAAAATTTTGTTTTATACACACAGAATTTTTATTTAATTTCAGAGGGCATATTAAGGATAAATTTACTGTTTGCCAATTTTTTAGGATTTATCTCTCAGTTTTTGGTCATTTGTGAGTATTTTTGTGGTACTTTTGTGGTTCCCAAAAATACGAATAATGCGTAAATATTATTTTTTGCACTTCGTGAGTAGCAATAAATATTTTTGGAGAGTTATATGACATAGATAAATTATGTCTAATTTGTTACATGCTTGCCTTGATTTGTGTTATGGTTTAAATATACTTTTGAAGTATATTTGTTGGGCTTTTGGTAAGCCCACACTTTTTAAACCTAATTTCAAGGCCTTCACGCCCGTTTTCCTTGGGAGGAGAATGTGGCCTATTCATCCATTTTATTACCCTTTAACTTCTTATTTGAGCATGCTAGTTTTAGGTTAAATGGATGGATATTAGATTGGCATTCTAAAGAAACTTATGTTTTATGTGTTTACTCTTGCTTTAAGAAAATTCTTTTGAGAATAATGTGCTGTGCGGCATCTCCATTTGTTTTATTGGAGTAGTTTGTAGTAGGATTCTCAAAGATGTTGTATTCTGCTATTTCCCTGTATATTTCGAGAAAGCCTTGTACGGGGATGTAATTTCGCACGCACATTATTCAAACCAGAATTTTCTTAGCATAAGTTATTAGAATGCCAATAGGGCTCAATGGAGTCCTTGCAAATTTAATTGCATGGTGCAATTTTATATTGTTCTAAATTATCATGTGGATGATTTATTATATTGTGGCTTATATGATGATGAAATTTATTGCGAAAAATTACTTGAAAAATATTTTTCCCAACTCACATACATGGGAGATGATTACGAGCTTAGCAGATTTTCGATTTCATGATGTGAGGAAGGATTATGTTTTTCATTTGAATTTTTTGAAATAAATAAAAGGATGTATAATTAATGTCTTTTCCTTGCGCAATCTAATGTAGTGAATATAATGGCCACCAAGAATGTCATAGCTGATCTCGTTAAGGGTGAAAAACTTAACGGAGATAATTATGACGTTTGGCACAAAAAGATGAAATTCATGCTGAACGAACAAGAGCTCGAGGAGCACTTGACCAAGGAGATGGTCGCGCCAACTGAGGCGCAACCCCTAAGAGACCACACTGCCTACCAGAAATGGAATCAGAAAGATCGTAGTGCGCGCTACACCTTGTTGAGCAGCTTGCAAAATGATCTAATTGGGCAGTATGATGAACTTCCAACTTGCAAAGCTTTATGGGATCAGCTCAAGTTTTCTTTTGGTGGAACCTCAACTACGCGGCTTCGTAGCCTTGTGATTAAGTTTGAGGAGTACACAAAAGACCCTAAACATACCATGAGTGAACATCTAAGGATGATGTCCAATATGATTGGTAAGCTAAGGGATGCTGGCCATGCGCTCACAGATGAGCAGCAAGTCAGAGCTGTCATAAGGTCCCTTCCTGCCTCGTGGGCCAATATGAAACAGATATTGACCCACAGTGAAAACATCAAGAACTTTTCTGATGTTTCACAGCATGTCATCCTTGAGGACGAGACTCGAGATACTGACAAGACCCTTGCTTATGTCGCCCAAGGGGGATCGCGCAATGCAAATGGCAAGCGCGAAAGACAAAGTAAGAAAGGTAAGAAAGGCGAGGCTAGCACTTCTGCGCCAAAGGAAGGAAAAATGAAGAAACGCAAGAGAGGAAAACGTGGTGGGAAAAAGGATCTGTCTAAAGTTAAATGCTTCAACTGTCAACAGAAAGGACACTTCGCTCGTGATTGCACTGAGCCGAAGAAGGTACTTTCAGAATCTCTCTCTCAGTTATATGTTTCCTCACATGTGATGGTTGCTCATTCCCAACCTGTGTGGTTTGTGGATACAGGTGCAACAAAACATGTAGCACGTGATCGAGAGGGGTTCGTAGATTATCACCGGATTCCAGCGGGTAGCAAACATATCTTCATGGGAAACAATAGTTCCGAAGAGGTGCTAGGGGTTGGTTCTTACCAGCTCAAGTTGCGCACTGGGCGCACATTGATTCTAGAGGATGTGCGATATGCACCCACAGTTCGGCTTAATCTACTTTCAGTTACTGCTTTATTAGACAGTGGTTTTTCCTTTATTTTTAGGGGTAATAAGTTGGACATTTTTTTGGATGATGTTTTGTTCGGACATGGTTTTCGCATGGATAGTCTTTTTCAATTGGATTTAATTGATTCTCAGTCTTCTTATTCTTATGTGGTGAATGATAATATTGTGAATGATTCTACCACCTGGCATGCAAGACTGGGCCACATAGGCCAAGATAGAATGACTCGTTTGGCTAGAGAAGGCCTTTTTGGCCCACTCGCAAAAGTCAATCTACAAACTTGTGAGGCTTGTTTGGCCGGTAAAGCATGCAGGAAGCCTTTTGGAAAGGCTGTGAGAGCAACTCAACCACTTGAGCTAGTTCACTCTGATATATGCGGACCTATGAGTGTAAAGGCACGCCATGGCGCCTCTTATTTCCTTACACTGATAGACGATTATACGCGATATGGTTATGTGTATCTGATATCTCACCGCTATGAAGCTTTGGACTGTTTCAAACGCTTTGTAGCTGAGGTTGAGAATCAGAAAGAGAAGAATTTAAAAACTCTTCGCACTGACCGAGGACGCGAATATTTGTCAGATCACTTCAAGAAGTTTTGTGAGAAAAAGGGGATACGCAGGCAACTTACTATTCCTAATACTCCACAACAAAATGGTGTTGCGGAAAGAAGGAAAAGAACATTGTTAGACATGGTTAGGTCTATGATGGCGCAAGCAAACCTTCCTATATCTTTTTGGGGGGATGCCCTTTTGACTGCAGCCTATATACTTAATCGTGTGCCTTCACAGTCAGTCAAATCCACCCCTTATGAGCTTTGGAATGACCAAAAGCCAAATTTGGATAACTTGCGCCCATGGGGCTCAGCAGGTTATGTTCACAGTACTTCTCATAAGTATGGGAAACTAGGGCCTAGAGCAAAGAAGAGTATCTTTCTAAGGTATTCTGAAAACTCTAAAGGTTATGTAATGTATGGTGAACATCCAAATGGTGGAAGGACTGAAATAGAGTCTCGTGATGTCGATTTCATAGAGAGTGATTTTCCTAGCATTGGAGATGCGAGTAAGAATCTTGACCTCTATGAGTTAGAGGAGGTTGAACCCACTTTACCATCTTCAAGCGAAGGTGGGGAATTAGTTCCTCATCCGGTTGTCGCTGAAGATAGTGTAAGTGACCTTCAACCTAGTGGGAGTATCCCAGACAGTGGGAGCACACCACAAGGACCATCAGGTCAACAAGATTCTCAACTGCGCAGAGGTGCACGAGGAAGAGTTCCACGTCGTCGTTTTGAGATTGACGGTGAAATTCTTATGTGCACTCCAAATGATGAGGACGAGCCTACTTCTGTGGAAGAAGCCTTATCTTCATCTGCTAGAAATGAGTGGATGGCTGCAATGAAGGATGAGTTAAGCTCAATGGAAAAGAATCGAGTCTGGGAGTTGATTGACCTTCCGCCAGGGCGCAAGACTATTGGAAACAAGTGGGTTTTTAAAGTCAAACGCAAGGTAGATGGGTTAATCGACAAGTATAAGGCACGTCTTGTGGCGAAAGGCTATACCCAACTGCGGGGTGTGGACTATGAAGATACTTTCTCCCCAGTGGTGAGATTTGCTTCAATTCGTCTGATCCTAGCTATTGTCGCCCAGCAGGATTTAGAACTTTTTCATATGGATGTTAAGACTGCGTTTCTCAATGGAGAACTAGACGAAGAGATTTATATGGCTCAACCCGAGGGTTTTGAAGTCAAAGGACATGAGCGCAAAGTTTGCCGTCTCAAACGTTCTATATATGGTCTCAAACAATCGTCTAGGCAGTGGTACTTTAGGTTTCATCATGCCATTACCTCTATAGGTTTTGAAATGATTGAACAAGACCATTGCGTTTACGTAAAACGATCCAAGAAAAATATTCTAATCCTTTCTTTGTATGTGGATGACATTCTTTTAGCTGGGAATGACATGAGTTCCATTGTCGCCACTAAGCAGTGGCTGTCCTCAACTTTTGAGATGAAGGACATGGGAGAAGCTAATTATATGCTCGGAGTTAAAATCATACGTGATCGTCCAAAGAGACTTCTCGGTTTGTCTCAAGAGACATATATCAAGAAGGTCATTGAACGATTCCGTATGCATAACTCAAAACCCATAGACACTCTAATGGACAAGGCGTGTACTTTAACAACAGACCAATGCCCAAAGAATGATGAGGAAAAGAATCGGATGTCCAAAGTGCCTTACGCGGCTGCAGTTGGGAGTTTGATGTACGCTATGTTGTGTACGCGTCCAGACATCTGCTTTGCCGTTGGAATGGTGAGTCGTTATCAGAGTAATCCTGGACCCGCTCATTGGAATGCGGTGAAGAGGATCCTTCGATACTTGCGTGGAACCGCTGATCTCGTCCTGTGTTATCATGGTGGAGACTTGAGACTGAGAGTATACAGCGATGCTGATTGGGGCGCTGATAGAGATGAGCGCATATCCACTTCGGGTGGAGCTATCTCTTGGCACAGCAAGAAAAAGTCTTGCATCGCCCTATCCACGATAGAGTCGGAGTATGTTGCTTGTTCAGCAGCAGTCCAGGAAACTGTTTGGTTGAGGTCATTCTTACAGGCTCTAGGGGTTACAACTCATGCAGATGAGTCTGTCATTGTTCACTGTGACAATACAGCTGCCCTAGATTTTGTAAAGGACCCCAAATATCATGGGAAGGCCAAACACATAGGCCTTCGTTATCACTTCATTAGAACTTTAGTTGCGCAAGGAGAGGTGTCCATGAAACATATACCTACTGGCAGAATGGTGGCTGATCCTTTGACCAAGCCCATTGCTAGAGATGTTTTCCTTTCTCACATTAGGAGTATGGGACTCCGTAGGTTTTGACATGTTTATGGCATCTTATGTGCTTGACATTTATTATATTAAATTTTCATTCCTCGATTTGAGTTTATTTTGGAATGAATGGATAATCTTTGTGATTACATATACATCCTTGTTGAGAGTGTCACCAGGCTCGAATTGACCCACTCACACGGGTAATTCACCTTGGCGCTAAGATAGCGAGCAAGATGAGACATAATTGTCTTAAGCGCCAAGTGGGCGAATAAGATGATACAGCTTATAAAGCAAACATGTCGCCTTAGTTGGAGCTAAGATGAGACCTAATAAATGTAGGTCGATCATAGAGTATCTCCACAACTCTATGTAGCCTGTTTACAGCCGAATGTGAGATTTCAGGCAGGCACTATGAGAGTGACTGGGCTGAAAAACTCAGGTTAGGCGCTTGTACAGCGACTAGACTTAGATTCGTATGGCGTATTTATTATACATTTATGTGACACGCCCTTGAGGGTTACGCCATAGCATGCAAATCATACTGCATGTGCTAAATGCAGACCGACAGTGGGAGTGACGAATGAATCCCTGCTTCGTCACTGTGTGAGCCACTTGGATCAAAATTTTTGATCATATATGGTACCCTTTTCACCTTAGACTATGTCATGAAGAGGATACTCAATGTCGCTACTTTAGCATGTACCCTTGGATCATGGATGATGCGGTCTCGCGGGGCATGTCTAGGAAAGCGGTTGGGTCTAATTGGAATGACATGAGGGCTTTGGGAAGAAAGTTCAATATTACATCATGTTGTGTGATTCATAGCCCGGGCGACTTTGTCGATTTTCGTTTCGATATGAGTCATGAATACATAACATATGAGAGGTTTAACACTGCTCATTATGAGGGATTTGAGAGTGTTTAATCTGGTGTAGTTGAACTATCTGGGGTACATACGAGATTTTTTGGAGTGATGTATTGTGTTAGTTTGGTGATAACTTAATACAATACTCCTCAACTGGACATCCTTTCTCGTAGGTCGCACGTTCCATTTCCTGTATGAGGAGATGAGTGGACGAGAGATAAAGAGGGACTACGATTTATTTGCCCTGTGTGTGGGCGAGTGGGAGCTGTTAATAAATTGGGTCAATGGACCCATTATCCGCCCACTAACAGATAATGTGTATTTGTTAGTCTGGATAATTACAGTTAATTAGAGGATATTTATCTCCTAAGTGTTTGAGGTAAATACATCTTTATCTCCTAAGAGTTGGAGGTAAAGCCAGTCTCTAATTGTATCTCTATATAAAGGCTAGAGATATCCCAATAAAAAAAGGAAGTCATAGCAATAATCCCTCTCTCTATAGCACTCTCTCTAGAGCAATCACCAAGCTCTAGGATTTGGTTCGTGGACGAAGAACTCGACTCTAGTAGCCGTTTTCGTACCTGCGAAAAAGATCAAGCGTGTTGGAGGCTCGTAACAACAAGGATCCTACGTCGGAATTTTTCGGAGACTTCGTACGGTATGTTTTCGAACCCATTACGTGTTACGTGGTAGCACGATGAATGTTGTAATCGTTTCAACAAAACCCAAGACCTTGAGCAACTGTGAGCTCGGATACCAAGTTAAGCAGCGATTTGGCCGAAAGCATAAGCTTTTCGAGAATAAGCCCAACTATGTATATCATACTTTAACAGAACTTATTATCCTGATATGAACATAATTAATACTGAAATTCGTAACAAAATAAAAAGAATAAGGAAGAACCAGCAATCCGAGCTCCCAAAGAGTAGTTGAATACTTAGTTGCAGGAAACTCCTAATATGGTGGCGTTTCTCTCTCGGAAACTCGCTTTTGCGATCCCAAGTTAGGAGCTCCATGGGATCTCGTCCCAAGCTAAGATGGGAACTCGATCCCACTAGCTGGATAGAGATGCATGGAACAAGTGATAGAATACATGAAAATCAAGCTCTTTTCAACTCAATTCCTTGTTTCTCTCTTCCTTCAAGTCCTTAAAGTCTCCTTGTTTGTTGTTGCTATCTATGTAAACTATGCTAAACAAATGATAATACTCTTTACGCATTTATTTATTCAAGCCGCTCCCAACCTCAGATTCTTCTTGGTGCTTACGCTTCCCCGCCCCTGCCCCCGCCCCCGCTTTGTGCAACTAAGGTTGAATAATATCAAGTCGTGCTTTGTACAAGCTTTGGCTACAGTTTCACCTGAAGAATAGCTGAATAATATCAAATTGCGGTTTTCTAAAACCTTTGGCTACAATTTCTAGGCCCATCTCCCCATATCATCGAAGGTGACAAGACAAACCATTGCTGGCTGGGAAGGGGGCAAGCAGAAAGAAATCTATGAATAATGATCCTTCATCAAACAGATGATAACTATGACTATCAAGAAAGGGCCACTCTTCTAAGATCTATGTCTTGAAAAACATGAGCATGACTTGAGATCTTTTCCTAGATATAAACGCCCTGGTTTCATTTTTATTTATTTATTATAAGTAAACATTTGTCACATTTCTCGATTTGGCATGTCATCCTTGTGCAGGGGCCATGCTAATCTTCTCTGTACCATTCCAATTTTATTGATTTCCTCGAAGGAACATTACCAGCTTTAATCCTGTTATGGAGTTATTCATCAAGGCATGCTAACGTGTCTTTTGAGTTCTGAGCAGAGAGGCATGACTGCTGATTTAGAAATAGTAAGCCCACGAATCAGCCAGAGAAGCATGCCTACTCCCTTTCTCGAGTTCATGCATAATTACCTGCCTATAATGTACACAGTTCAGACATAAAGCACACTAACAAATTTCCATTTTCAATTCTAGTTCACAGTACAAACATTTTTTCATTGGAAACGAATTTTCATGGTATAAACACAGACTTGTATCATTATTTCCAATATTAAGCATTGGTCTTAGCATGATCAAATAAGTTCCTTTACTTAGCATGATTTATTAAATCCAACATGTCTCGCTTTTGGCTAAGGTTGATCATACTTTGATCCCTCACATCACTGTGACCCCTGGCAGGGTATTAGGGAGTTTGAAAGAAGCTCAAACCTGACATCTCCTAATTTTCTAAACTTTAAAGTGGACAGTTCAGCAGTAGCAAAGGTTACGTAGGCAGGATATTCATGTTGCCATCCTGCAAAACCACAAGGAAGCAGCAAATGTGTAGCCTTGATCATGTCTCACTTTTGGCTAAGGTTGATCATACTTTGATCCCTTACATTATTGTGACCCCTGGCAGGGTATTAGGGAGTTTGAAAAAAGCTCAAACCTGACATCTCCTAATTTTCTAAACTTTAAGTGGACAGTTCAGCAGTAGCAAAGATTACGTAGGCAGGATATTCATGTTGCCATCCTGCGAAACCACAAGGAAGCAGCAAATGTGTAGCCTTGAAAGCGTTGAAACGGATTTGCAGTGATTTGGGTGCTTCTTGGAACTAGATGAAGGTTGGGTTGTTATATAACAAAAATAAAGTTCAGAATGGTTCAATTCAAATAACGTGCAAAATAGTACAAATTATGGAAGAGGTGGTTTTTCTTTGCTCTTCTCATATATCCATATATCGCTTAGTTCTGAGACTATGATACTGTAATATCCCACATTGGATGTGGAATAGTATGAGATGACCCTTATAAGACCTTGCCAAGGAACTCATAAGTACCTACTTGGCTAGCCCTTTTGAGGGAGGCAATGCCCTATGGTGGGGCCGTGGACCGGGTCATTACAGATACCAAGGGTAATGGTGTATTTTTTGGGGTGTAGTGGTGAGAGATGACCAGATGATGGCCGTTGATGCGGTGGTCAGCGCATTCAGTTGTGTTGCTGCAACAGTAGGAGTTGCTGGTGGTGAGGATCAATTACAGTGGGGGTGAATCCATGAGTCCAGTTGAAGAGAGAGAATAGTCAATAGACAGGGAGAAATACAACTTCGTTCCTACATGTCCCACAGGCAAATTACCTGTGGTGACACACAGAAGCGATTTCCCCTATGTATGCATAAACAAATGCATGCCATATTATGCTGGAAAACATATATGTAGGAAATCATGTTTTATACTTCGAACTAGAAAGATCATCTCTTATCATCATCCACCAAAAGACCACCTCTAGGAATGAAATACAAGAGAACAGAATTTAACACAGAAAGAAGGAAAAAAGAAATAGCTACCTTTCCATCAAGTTCATCTGTAGTTAATTGGCCAAGTGCTTCTGCCTGGGATTCCATCACCAACACTGCCCAAAAAAAAAAAGGCAGCTAACAATCAGAAAACTCCACAAGGAACTGATTTCTCATGGTGAATACAATTGTCTCCGTGCATTGGGAAAAACATAAGTTAGGGAAGATTGCTATCAATTGGAACTGAATATATTACAGACAGAAAGCCTAGAAGAAAGGAGTAAGGAAAAGTAACAATGCGATGGCCAATGGTCACCTGAAAATTGATTTTATGGAAACGACTCTTCTTACCAGAAGCCAACTTTATACTTCTCTAAGCATACATATTTACACACACAGCACATAATCTCGAATACCATCAGCAATACATTAGGAGAGGAGTCATTAGGTTAGTCAGGAAATCTTTCTCAAAAAAAAGTCGGTGGGAATAGAAATTGGAAGCTCAAGTATATTTAACAAGTTCGTCTATAACTGCTTTCATCTTCTATCATTTCCTTTTTCTTACCAAAGTTTTGAGGGAGATATCCATTCACCCCTCTGCCACCGTCTCGAACTTGTAGAGTCTGAGCTACATAAGGGAAAACTTCTAGGCTGTGTTTGGGGCGCAGGACTATTCTGTCAGATAGGACAGTATCTGGCCGGATAAGGAGGTACAACTTATCTTATAAGGATAAAGCCAGATAAGCTATAAATCATATCCAACGTGAAACAAGTCCAATTAGAAGCTGGATTGCCTTGAAATTTCTTTCTGAAAACTTACAAACTAGAAAGGAATAAGGAGAAAAGAAAACCAAGAAACAACACAGTTACCCATCTTCCCGGGCAATGCAGAATTGATTGCACAAGAAAGCTAATATCGCATGGTGTTCTCCATGATAGACAATCAATATTCTCCATCTCATTAATCCATGCTCCCATTTTAGCATGCCCACCACATTCATACCTTTCAACTTCACCAACATGTGAATGAACCAGAAATTCCAAGACCCATCGAAATGAAAGCTTTCCAAGCTTACTATACACATTCTCCAATATGGTCAATTTCTAAACGGATGAAGCTAAATGGAAACTCAGTTTTGGTTTGGGAGATGTAAAAACAAAAGGAACTCAAGATTCATGGCGAATTGTGAGAAATTGGAAGATCCGAAGCAATAATTTTATTTCGGTGAGATGATTGGCGGCGGCTTTTTGGCGACCGGGGACTGCTGTACCGCCACCGGCGACTGCTGTACGGTGACCAGCGACGGTTATATGGCGATTGGTGGCGGACGCACGACCAGTAACAATTCATGGGTGGAAGAGGAACATGCTCAGTAGTGGTCGAAAGTTATGAAAACTGCTTTGAAGATGGAGAAATGACAAATCTGAGTGGAATAAAATCCAACCCACCTCCCATGGGACAGAATTATCCGCCTCTAGGGGGATAAAACGAGTCCAACGGATCATATATGTGGCCCAAAATTTTGAAACCAAACACATTCATATCATACAGAACAGATAAACCTTATCAGCCCATGATCTGGCCTGTCAAACACAGCCAAAGGAAAATAAGTGAGATTTTATCATATTGTGACAATCTCCTGTAGGACGATATGCTTTAAGAAATTGGGAACAATCTTGAATTTTTATAAACTTGGCTTGAATTCATGATATAGTGCATTTGGATCACTCTCATAAAAAGAACCAAGCAACGAAGGAACAGAAACTTGAGGGAATATGTTATCTAGAGCTAGTACTCTTCAAAATAGAAATTATCACAACAATTTTTACAACACATGAGGCTTTGTTAGTCTAAAAGATGTAAATTAATTGCATCGGAAGTTCATTTCCTCAAGGAAGAGAAATGGAGAGGGGATGGAAACGTGAAAATTTAGAGCTTATATAAACCAAACATTTAGATTCGACAATCACCCCCAATATTCAAGTAGCTGACCTTTTTCTTCCATCTTTTCAAAAGCCGAAAGAGCACTACTAGTGTTGACACTCCCCAACATCTCATTCACTTTGGTTGCAGTCCTGAACAACATCCATGTGAGTAATAACGTTCACGGTAAGAGCTGACCGATATAAAGAGAATGGATAATGCAGATAAAAGATGGTGGAGACTAACTTGGCAGACTGAGCACGAGCTTTCAAAGTATCTTTCTTTGACTTTGCCTCCTGTATTTTGCTCTCCAAAAGCTACGCAATGGAATTTATGGTATGCAACCGTAATTAATACACATAAACGTATACCTCTTTCTTTTTCTTTGCTAAGACCACAAAAAGGCCAAACAGATGCAAATCCCACGGTGCGACTACTTTGATACAGTAGCAAATTAAGGTATGTGAGCCTTTTAGTTTTCATCGATTAGGTTTTTTACTCGTTCGGAATCCACCTGTAGAGCTACAAAGTGAAGTGTAATGTTTCATACACATCATAAGTTCTTGTTGGTGAGTGTCGTTTATACTAGAAAGGTAAAGGAAAATGCTCAACCGTCCATACTCTCTTATTCTCTCTCCTCTTCACACTTTATCCTCCTCCCGACAAGTGTGAGACGCTTGAAATGGATGAGTCCCCAAGATCTAAATATAATCCAGAAAGAACGAAAAAGAAAGAAGGTCGAAATCTACGGAAGAGAGAAACACATCTTCCCAGCATCTAACTCACAATTGAAAAAGAAAAATGAGCAGGAGGACCTCGTTAGTTTCCACTCCTCGCTTAGTAAAAGATAAGAGGCGTTAACGGAAAATCGTCACAGAATGAAATGAAAAGAAGGAGATGAACAGGCAGGAGCAGACGAGAGAGAGAGAGAGAGCTGAAATATTTGATTTAAAATTTTCCTTCTCTATGTGTCATTCATCTTGCAGGATAATCTCATTTCGGGCATGGTTACAACAGAAAATCTAGAACAACGATAAAATTGCAAAAAAAAAACAAAACAAAGAGAATTTACCCAATTTGACCTCTAAGGACTATATAAACTAAAAAATTGTTAGAGCAACAATAGTTCCTCTTCTGAAAGGCATAACACCCATGCAAAAGGTGTAGAATGTAACTCTACCGCTGCGACGTATGAAGTTAATTGACACAAGAAATGACATTCCAAGGCACCCTAATATAGTAACCTTTGTCTCACCGGATGGATCTTCATATTTTCAAGGTGAAACAAGATTTCCATATTAGCTGGCTTAAGCACTCCTCCTACAAGGGACTGGCAAATCTCCAGTCAAGAAGGTTATCTCTCACCTGTGCACATCCAGCACTAATATCTCAAGGCTCTGAAGTCACACCAAGAAATGCTTTAAAGGATATGCGCCCTGCTGCATTTGTCTTCTTGAGTTGGAGGCATGACCGAGGAGCCCTTTACGATCGTTAAGGTATGTGGCTTAGGTGGTCAATTTTTGTGGCCCTACAAATGAGGTCACTGTCATGGTGCTTTGACCTGAGAGAGGCGTTGTGGATCTAACAAGACAAGTGCAGAATAATATTTCCCAATTAGAATATGGCTTCTATCTTGGGTTCCTAGTAGAAACTTCATGAGCATGTTCATCCTAGAATGACATCCAGCTTGAACCCTAACCTTGGCAGGCCACTTACGTAGAGAAAGAGGGTAATCTTCAGCTTTCCTCTCACTCCCCTTCGATGAAAAAGACCAACATCTGTAAATTCTACCACCATGATACCAATAGTAATGCATTTTCCATCCCTTAAAGTGTCTGCTTACACTTGCGCCCACATTTACTAATACAAAAATACACAATCATACGCCACAACTCACAGCCCTTTGGAACAACCTATTATACGGTGGACGTACATATCCTATATACACGAGTCTAACTTTGTCATCCATGTCTATTATTGTGTTTTTGTCCAAAATATTAGCTCTGAAGCAGTGGATAATTAATCCAAACTCACAGGTTTTGTCTTAAAAGGCTTTGGATAACTACTTGAGGGCATATCTAAAAAGACCATACTCAAAACCGAGGGCAGAGCAACAGACGCTGCTTGATGAGCATAAAAACATAAGAGAAAGAACCATAAAGCAAAACAAAGGGGGAAAAGAAGATGAGAGACAAACCAGTTAACCTTTCGGCTGATTTCAAAGAAAACGGGAAGGATATGCATTTTGTAGAAATAAACAATTTTATACATACTAAAAATGAAATCTAGGTTTTTGCCCACTATTTGTTGATGATGAAGGAGCTTGTTCCAGAGTTATAACTACGTGACATCAATGTAAAACGTATATACAATTAAAGAAGGCCATATCTGTATGGCAGTGTCCCCTCGTCTTGCTTTTTGCAAGTTGCATGGCGGACCACTCAGCACCTGTGTCCATGTCCACAGAATATATATTACCCTAGGTTTGCTCGAAAGACTAGCTCCACTTAAGGTCCAACGTCAAAAATAATTAGATCACATGTAAAGAAGCAGGCAAAGTTCAAATTTCTAAAAGTTCCACAAAAGATGTGCACCTCAGTATGCCTTAAACCACAAAACTAAACAAATAAAGTAAACTTCACTAGCAAACTTTATGCTTAACGACCGATTTCTCTCCCTCTATATCACCTAGTAAGTGAAGGACCTGCATCCGAAACCCCTCACCTCTTTGTCCGCTATTTCATTCCAACTCCCTATTCAACCATTTCCTCTTCGTACAGTCCAAAAAAACTAAAACAGTAAAAGCGCATGAGAAAACGTCAACATGGTCCTTTGCATTTCTTCACAGGCAGCACGGGCTTTATCAGGAGTTCAAGCCAATCGAAGCAACTTAGAACTAACTGAAGACAGACTCTGGCACGAGGGGGGTCAAAATCCTAGTTTAATTTCTCTCCGGAACATTCTGGCCCCAGCACCCTACCAATCATGAAATGGCCAGCCAAACCAGAGTTAGAGGAAATCCCCTCCTCCTTTATGGCTCAAAAAGTGAAGCATCTAGATATTCTTGCATAGATCAGAGATTTGTAAGAACCATCCCTTCAACTCCCATTCGCTATGATCATCTCATACTCAATCACTTCCACAGAGATTCTGATTAAAAACCCTGGCCTTCTACTCAAAAGACGTTACAACTTAATCAAAAGTATCATCCCAATCAACTAAATGGTACTATTTCTCAATGTTTTCTCAGCATAATATATCTGAAGCTTTTCCTAATGACGATTCTTGAAGGCTGGAATCGAAAAATGGACAGGATGTACATCAAAATTTTCAAGAAGGTAGTCTTGAAAAGATTTAAACCTTTCTCCTCGCGTCCTCTCCATAATAGTGCCCCAGATAAAATTTATTAAAAAACAGCTAAGGTCCCACCTTGCACCCACATTTTTATAGCCAAGAACGTAGAATCCACTATGCCCCACCCCCCGCGATACAGCTCACCCTTCTTACCTATGTCTAAGAACCAATATTGCCCCAACGTAGATAACATTAGAACAAGAACACTTCAGGACTTAGAAGCTCCTCTACCCGCTGATAACATTAGTATCATGCTAAAAGCAAAAGGTTAAGTAAGGAAACCTGTAAACCTCCTCTATTGCCGAAACAAGAACCCATTAAACGCACAGTTTTCCAACTGTCTTAGCAAAAGCCAGATTAAAGCCTCTATTCACAAAAAGGAAGGCGGGGGAGGGAGTAGGTGTCACCCAGCTATAGATTAAGATGCACAATATAACGGTCGAAAAAGCAGCTCTAATCTACCTCCAATATCTCTCATGTCTCAGTTTCCCTACCTGAAACCGATTCGTCTACCAGAACATGGGCTTCCTTAAATCCTGTTCTTTTAGAACTACTTCGATCTCTGAGAACCGATAGTTTCCAAATGTAGATCAGATTTTCTACGTTGAGCATAGTAGGGTTTTACCAGTCCTACCCTTTCACAAACTCGATTTGTCTGCCTCTGCGGCACAAGTGTTAAGTACTTGATAATAATATAGCTAGATCAGTAGGATAGAGGATGACAATGACCTTGGAAAGGTATGTTAGCAGTAAACTTGACAGTCTCCCAAGCAAAGAAAGCAAGGGTGCAAAGAAAGCAAGGGTGTTGACCATTTCTATTTGATTTAACACAAGAAAAGTGGCTACTAAAAGTTGTATAAATTGCAACTTTGATTATGGTCTTGATTTTGAGATTGGATTGCTCCTTTTAGTTTTCGTGCCGACTCTCAAATGTCGATTATGAAACCACCTTGTCTCTATTACAGTGTTGTAGTGGTGGCCGAAAGAAATTGGAGGGGTGGCGTAGAAGTGAGGACGATGAGGACATGCGGTGGAGCGTGGAGGATAGTTAGGTCCAGCAGGTCTCAAACAAAAGGAAGAAGATAAGAAAGGATGAGTAATGGTTAATTGCTGACCAACTGGCCGCAGTTGTGGGGGGGTAGGTGTGGGGAGGGGAGGGGAGGAAGATATGAGAATCTAGAAACCTGGATCTCTGATTCTCCCAAAAAGGAAAAGGCAACACTAAACAGAAGAAAAGTACATTATTCCAAAGCAAATCACATCACTGTAGCCAAGCGAGAATCACCAATACGTGTTAAATTGGATGTTTAGTTGAAGTACTAAACAACTTTCAGTTCTACTGCTTATAGATTATTCTTCAATGTTCTCTAACAATAAGTAGTAAAAAATCTTAATCTAGAATCAGTAAGTCTAAAGTTCTAGATTAAGATTTTTGAAAATGATTTTCATAATTAAATCAACAATGTGAAATTCTGAATATGGATTAGCATACCCGTGTATTGGAGACAAGGTTCTCAACAACATTCTTCTGTTGATCTATTTGAGCTTTCATGGAACTAGCATCGTCCTGTAAAATCATAAAAAGCAATATAAGTGGTCATTTGGTCCCAAGGTGCTTATCTCTATCATCACCTGTGTCACAAATCAGATATGGCCTCCTAGGAAACCATCAACAGTTCTTCTTCTAGGTTATACCCTCTAGTTCCAGTCTTAAAAAAAAAAGAAAAAAGCTAACTTTAAAAATGAATGCGCGTCAACCTTGCATCAGCTTCTTTGGCTGTTTCCATGATGGTGCTTGACAAAAATGTATGAAACCATCAAACCAAACAGTTCATTGTGAAAACAACAACAACCATAGTAGATATTCAGAGAGAGAGAGAGAGAGAGAGAAGAGTTCTTATGCAGTGCTAACTGCTAAATCGTCCTCCCGCATACATTTATGCTAAAAAATTGCAAAGGTTCCTTTCTTTCTTTTGGTAATCTTTAACTGAACTTGCAAGCAGTGCACCTCCTTAATATGCAAAAATATGTGCAAGCTCTCTTTCCAATTTTGGACCCCATAACATGACCCTATTTTACACCTCAATGTACTGAATATTTCAACTTCGCATACTCTTCCTGAACTTTCTGTAGTCGAACATCAGGTGAAAGTAAATGTTTCAGCCTCAGGAGCATAATAATGTGAATTCATCGAATGCTCTACCCTTCAAAAAGTTGGAGTTCACTATGAACACTTAAAATGTTGGAGCAGAGATAAGCAACATAAACTGAAGATGAACAACCTATTTAATAAGTTCCATTTTCTCTTAATTTTCCATTGGTAGATAGTATAATCATTTCTTAGCACTATATCAAAGATTTCACTCACAAAAATTAAAAGGAGAAGAAGTATATATAAGATCTCATCATGAATTACTAGGAAAAGACGTACAGCATAAGTTTTACGCCTCTTCAGAGCTTCACGAGCAAGATCCTCCTCTCCTTTTTGAAGAGCAAGTTGTGCTTTCCGGTACCTGTAACAAAATTCACAAACAAAAATGATTACAATCAATGACCATGCTTGCCCAATATAAGAGGCTTTCAATGCACATCGTACCACTCTTCAGAAGCTTGCTGCGCAGCTTTGTACTTGTTTTCTAATCGCTTTTGAGATGCCAATACCTGAAGAAAACGATGAATTTTGCATGAAAGTGAAAAGGTAGAAAGGAGGAAAATCATGTTTAAGACCGACACAATGGAAGTAGTATAGGAAAAAACAATATTGTGTTAATTCAAATTTCTCTGCTCATTTCTTTCTTATACAGTATGCCATACTTTCAGGTCATAAAGACGTTCCACCAATGTAGAAAAGACACAAAAAGAAAGGGAAAAGTGAAAAGGTGGAAAAAAAAGAGATAAAACAGATGAATGTGGAAACTAACGAAGAGCATATAAATATGAGAATAAAGAGTCATACTTGTGCCGTAGCTTGACGCATTTTTATCAAGTCATCATTCATCTCTAGTACTGTTTGTTCCAATATCTTCTCGGGGTCTTCAAACGAGCTTATGAGTGCATTTGCGTATGACTAGAACAATTTTAAACAGCAAGTCCATGTTATCAAATAAGATAGATAGCAAAGGCAACAGTTTGTAGCCATGAAGTTATGAGAGCATTAGATGAGAATGTTTTTTAACTCGTTCTCAACTCTTACCTTGGCGACCCTAGCAAATCGATCGAAAAGGTTCATCCGCGCACCAGGAGCAGCCCCACCTTGTCTACTACATTGAGATTGAGCAGAAATAGTAATCTTCACTAGTGTAACTTTTAAAGCTCCCACTGCAAGGAAACTGAAAATGTTGGAGAGAAATATGAATGTAGGCAGGAACCAGAAAATGACATTGCACGCACGCTATAGAGGGAGACTTTTATGATATTCTTCAATAAACAAACCATAGATGTTCTTTTGCAGACGTTTTAAACAAACATCACTAGCTTTGGAGTAAAAATCTCAATGCAAGCTCCCAAACATGAAAAGGAATATGTATTTCATAACACAGACAGAAGTATGAAGATTGTTTATCACAAAACAACCTTAAAGTTCATCACAAAAACAGTCGAGCTATGTTTAAGTCTTGGTGACCTTTGTGCGAATGAGGACTATTCATATATATCCGTTAAATCAATTAGTTCTCTGGGAGTTAGGAACATGACATCAGGACTCCTTTTTCAAGCTAGTACGCTTACAAAACTAAACATGTCCACGAACGGTTAAGAATTGACCCCAAGTCCAAATGAACATCTGTTAAACTGGATTTTATATAATCAGACGACTTGCAGTCGTAGAATGTACACCCACCTGCAAATTACCTTTACACCATACCATATCAATCTCAAAAGAAAGAAACGAAATTCTATTCTAAGACAGTGAACAGCGGTTACAGTAATTAATTTTGTATGAGCACGCAAATGCGTGCAACCAGAAGCGGACACAATTAACAAATGTCACTACAAAGCAAAGAAAGACTTCATTAACTCAAAAGTAAATTACTGTTGATTCACATTCTTTGTTTGGCTGCTGTGCAAATGTTATGGGACACTAGTCAAACTTCAAGTCAACAGACCCATATAGCAACACCACAAGAAATCAAACTTCTTTTCTCTTATTTCCATGTTCTTGGCAAACAAATAGGGGCAATTGGCAACAAGAAAAACAAAGAAAACAAGAAATTAAGAGGGACCCAGAACGTAATGTCTTCGGAATTTGAACATGGGCAATACCTCCACCGTTGAAAAAAGATGTCTTGATAAAGCAGACACGACTCGAGCTTGAAGGGGCATGGGAGGAAGAAGAAGCTGGTGGCAATACCAAGCTTAACCCTGTAATTATCTGCGATTTTACGGCCATTTGTTGTAGATAAATTAGTTCAGGTGTTGCTTAAAATAGGAAGAGATTTTTGTGGATTTAAAGATGGAATGGAGAAGATATAGTGAAGTAAAGTTGGTTCAGTGCTTCTCACTCCCAAGACATGTTTGATTTCACTCGTTTGAGATGGGGGCTTTTGTATTCGAGCACTTGACGGAAACCCGAACCGAGACAAGAACCCGGTTCAGTTCCAGTTTTCATTTTTGATTATTTACAAAAATGGGAGCGTTGCGAGAAGCTAGTTTGTATATGAGAATGCAAGTGAGCTTTCCACCGGATCTTCTAGTTTTTAATAGGAACCATTGAATTATATGTCAATTTGTTGACATTAAGATGTAAAAAGTAATAATTTTTCATTTTAACTTCGACTGTATTAGTATATTTTACGTAATTTTTTTTTGTAAGTTTTTGTCTGATTAAACCGAAAGTTATTAGCGTGATTTTAGTCAATTCCTACCGTCGATCGTCATGTGGGAAAAAATAGTTTTGGCCGCCCTTTTTAATTTTCAAGACATGTGTGCTTCGAAAGTTATTAGCGTGTTTTTAGTCGACTCTGAACAAAGATGTATTCCTATCCGTAACTTTCTCTCTTTCTTGTACCCCCCTTCAATTTACGACCATTGTCGTCGTTTTCGTCGCGGTTGTATATGCCATCACCATCTCCACGCCTAAACAAATCAAAAAGCAAAATTGTTCCGCTCTTCCCCTGCACCCTAACCCTACATATATAAATGCAACAATTTTAGAAATCAAATAATTATAAAAAAAAAAACTTAAAGATAACTGTTTGACGAAATCTTAAATCAGGTTATAGGCCCTAACTTCAAAACCCACTTATCAACAAGAGACATGGCCTTTCGTCATTACTACAAATACCTCACTAAATAACAACCATCGACATCCTCTAATACCCACCAGAAAACCTCACTAGAAAACCTTTCGTCATTACAAAGAACACATCACTAGAAAATCCAATTATTAGGCGTTTTAAAATCATTGACTATTCTGATGTTTCTTATCAATATTTATTTAGGCCTTTAAGTTTGTCTATTTAAAAGAATTAATTACTCGGTTGATGACTATATTATTAAGCAAATTCAACTTTGGTCACTGAACATCGATATCAGTCAAAGTGACTATGAAATTCTGAAATTCGTTTCAATTGGGTCACTCTATCAATCATCGTTGTCACTGTTCCGCTAAGTCCATTTTGTTAGGAGTCTTTCTATCTTTTTACCCACTTTTTTCCCTCCCCCTCCCCCCTCCTCCCCCCGCTTCTTTCCCTTTTGTCTCACACACACTGTCACACACAAACTCTCCCACCCCCCACCACACACCCGCACATAGTCACACCCTCACGCATGCGTGCACAAACACACACACACAAAATAGACATTGTCACACACACGCACACACACACATATATATATATATATATATATATATATATATATATATATGTGCATTGTGCACGTGTGATAGTGTTGTGTGTGTGTGTGTGGGTGATAATGTGTGTGTGCATGTGATAGTGTTTTGTGGGTAGGCATGTCTCTACATGTGTGTGCACGTGTGCGTACGCGTGACTGTGGAACTTTATATGTGTGTGTGATTGTGTGTGTGTGTGTGCACGCGCGCGAGCGCTTGCCAGTATGCGTGCGTGTGTGCGTGTCCACGTGTGTGTGTGTGTGTGTGAGAGAGAGAGAGAGAGAGAGAGAGACTGTGGGTTAGTGTGATCTGCGCGCGCGCGCACGTGAGTGGGTGGGTGTGTTTGACAGTGTGTGTATGATTACTCGCGCACGCGCGCCTGTGTGTGAAGAAAAAGAAGAAGAAGAAAGAGTAAGGGGAATAGAGAAAGGACGGTTTTATCCCTAAATTAACGGGCTTGGATTGACAGAACCTGAGGGGTGACGTGATTAAAACGAATTCCAAAATTAAGTGATCACTTTGACATAAATCGATATCCAGCGACCAAAGTTGAATTTACTTAATTGCACAGTGGTCAACTTAATAGTTAACTCTATTTAAAACAATCAACCTCTTGTGTTTGTAACCCAACATGTTTTCACTTGTCATGTCAGTGAATGGCATAGTTCATTTGATAGAATATTAATAACCTCAGGTTCAACTGGGCAAAAAATTAAGCTATGGTGCTTTCTGAGATTTGTGTGAAACTTCCAAGCAAGGTCATATTGCTATTCAATCTTACATTTTTTTTTATAATGTTCAAAAAAGGCCCCTATAGCTATTTACCGTTGGCAATCACCACCGTTATATGGAAGTTCGGGTGAATAGATGTACATCGATACTAGGAGAAAAATCAAGGAAAATACACATACATCAAGGAGGATTGAGACAATTCTATCCAGAATAAAGAAAAATCTTAAGGATATCAAAGTATTATGTATTCACAATGTTCTCGTCGTGCTTTTGGAGATTGCACGTCTACAATGTTAAACAAATCCAGCTAGTAAATTTTTTTGGCGACATAGTAAGAACCATGTATTCATTTTTGCCTACATGAGCGGTTGCAGGGTTGTAACCACTTGCCTCTAAATTATATACTTTAAGTTTTCCAGTTGTCGTCTAACTTTTGGTTAATTGAGCATTATACTGGCAATGTAGAAAACTCTATGTAATCTCTGGAGTGAAGAGTTGGTCGGGTGCGGCTTGTCTTGAAGGATGATTTTTCTAAGGACCTTGTTACCATTATAGCTTGATTGCCTTGGTGCATTGATGGTAAAGTAGATGTGACCATTGCAAAGGGCGCATCCAATTGACCAACTAAAAGGTGGTAAATGGTCTGATTATGAATTGGGACCTTGATGAATCCTAATGTGTGCGAAGTCCCATTCTGAACCATGTAAACTTCATCACCCGTCTGAATTGGGATCCGTCATCGTATTGACAACCATTATCCCTATAATAAACATTACCACCAGATTTCTTCCATCGATAACCCTAATATCTTTAATTTGCACGAGCAAATTCAAAGCTAACTGAACCACTCACTCAATCAAACCCAATAAAGCTCTAATTTACAAGCTAGTGTGTATGTCAAAGTAGTGGTTGGACGGTAGCAGAAGGCATGTGTTAGTGGTGCTGGGGGAAGTTCTCATTGATGAGCAAAGTACCTCAATAAGAAGAAGCTTTCAAGTCTAGAAAAATAAAAGATAAGAGAGAGAAAAAATAGAAAAGAAAAACAAAAGTAAAAATCAATTATAAAAAACTACAATGAAGTTACCTTTTAGTTTTGTAACAAAAGAGATAGAGATGTCAAATAGGCCGGGCGGCCCGTGGGCTGGGCTGGCCTGACCAGGCCTAAAAAAAGCCTGGGCTAGCCCGGCCCTTTAATGAACAGTACAGGCCCTAAAATAAAGGGCTTTGGACTTGGGCTTGGACCTGGCCGAGGTTTCAACCAAAACAACCCGGGCCAGGCCCGGCCCGAAAAAAGCCTGAAAAAAGCTCGGCCCAAAAAAAGCCTTAAAAAGCCCGAAATTGGCCCTTGTGCGGCCTGGTTTTGGCCCGAATTTTGGCCCTTTTATGGCCCTAAATTCGGCGCTTTTCTGGCCCTAAAGTGGGCCGGCCCACTTATTTTCAAATTTTGTTTTCCCTCCCTTCTTTCCCCCAACGGCCATATTCCCTAATGATTCCGAAAATTCCACTTTTACCCTCTAACAACTATATAACGGCTAGTTTGTGAGGTATTTTGGTCTAAGTTAATTTTTTCAAATCTTTTATGATTTTTTACACTTTTACCCTCCCCAACAACTATAAACGGCTAGTTGTAAGGGGCATTTTGGTCTTTTGTGGATTTTAAAAATTTTATAAATTCACACCATTTCTTTCTAATTTTTCACATCAATCTCCTTACTATATCTTAACTAAATATTCTACATTTCTACAAGCTTTGCTACTATTTCCCTCTTCAATTGCTACTCTTGCTAATTACTACTCTTGTTTACATTAGTATTCTTATTACTATTTCTTTATTCAATTAGTATTCTTGCTAAATTCTAATTACTAGCTACTCCTCTTATTCATTTGTTCTCTCTAATTATTTTGTTTACTAATTGGTTTTTAGTGAATTCTTATTTATTAATTACTATTACCAAAAAAAATTAATTACTAACTCTCTCCAATCCTAAATTACTAATTATTCTTATTCATTTGTTACTCTTTAGTTCTTTTTAATTGTTATTTCTAATTACTTATTAATGTTCTAGTTCTATTTTCCAATCCAGTAAAAAGGTTTAGCATCAAATATGGCTGGATTATTGAAGAAATTGAAGCGTGGATCATCATCGCGTAAAACATGGCCCGATGCACAAGCACCACCACCACGGCCATCACAAACATCAATCCAAGCACCACCACAACCATTCATTCCTGGACGAATGAGTATATGCTGTATGATAGATACTTAAGTCAATTGAGAGTTCAATCAAAACATTCCAGATTTTGAATACACGCCTTCACAAGATAGCCCGCATTTTAGTCAAGGATGCAGCTCGGTTGGCGAAGCTACTACTCTGTGACATGATGTTAACCTGATGCGTGGTCATGAGGAAGAATGGCCGAGCAATCATTCCGATAGTCGGCCAGAAGTCCAAAAGGTGAAAAAAAAAGCCAAGTGTTGGAATCATTTTGAAGAAATTGTGGTGGATGGCATCCGAAAAGCTCGATGTAAGTATTGCGCTAAATTATTTTTTACTGGTAGTGGTAATTGACATATTAACAGGCACTACCCCCCAGTGTGCATTTCGACAAGGCCACGTCGAACCTACCCAAACGCAATTATCTTTTGACAATAAGTTATTTGTTTATAATTAACAAGAGTAAAGAAACGGTCTCGTTGAATTTGTTATTCACGATGAACAAGCCTTTAGCTTTGCCGATAATGTTAAGCACATTTGATATATAAACACCTACATGCAACCTTTGTACAAAAGGGTTCATAAAAACACAACTAGATCCGATTCACTCCGGCAATATTATGCTGCTAAAGCACACCTAATCGATCATTTTGACGGTAA
Source organism: Escallonia herrerae (assembly GCA_033070095.1). Taxonomy (NCBI): domain Eukaryota; kingdom Viridiplantae; phylum Streptophyta; class Magnoliopsida; order Escalloniales; family Escalloniaceae; genus Escallonia; species Escallonia herrerae. The sequence goes on along the minus strand of JAVXUP010000986.1, from coordinate 279,293 downwards.
AGTTAGTCTTACTTCTGATATTTAACAAATCTCTGTATACATTTATTAGTTATTATTGTGTGACGGTCCATTGGATTGATATTGATTGGGTTCTGAACAAAAAAATCATCGCTTTCGAACTCTTTTCTTTTCCACATCATGGAATGAACATTGCTACTATTATACTTAAAGCATGTACCACGTTTAAGCTAAAGGATAAGATTATGAGTGATAGTTTTGATAATGCTTCTAACAATACAGCTGCAGTTGATACTTTAGCGGAGAGCCTCAATCCTGTACTTTCTGGTAAATTATTTCATGTTCGTTGTGTTTGTCATATAATTAATTTAATTGTTCAAGATGGTTTAGCTGCTGCAGGAGATATTCTTCTCAAAATGAGGGGTATGACAGGGTATGTTTAATAGTTCGGGTACTAGAACACAACAATTTAAAGCATTGTGTGTTCAATATAATATGCCTCGTAGGAGAGCACTTACAGATGTGGTCCACATGTGGAACTCTACATACCATATGTTTTTACATATTCTGGCATACAAAGAAGTCTATACGTATTTTCTACTAACCATGTTCCCAGCCGGCTTGCCAACTACCCGGAATGGCAGATGGCTACACCCGGAATGGCAGATGGCTACACACCTATGTAAATTTTTGGAGGTATTTTACACGTCTACCAATTTATTGTCTAGTACGTACTATCCCACCTCTCCTCTCGCTGTAATAGAAATTCTCAAGATGGCTACAATGTTAATGAAATGGAGATATATAGGACCCTTTCAGGAAATAGTAAAAGTGATGGATATAAACTTTAATAAATATTGGAGACATCTGCCTGTTATTTTTGTTGTAACTACTTGTTTAGATCCTAGGTTAAAGTTGCATGGCGTGAACGTCTTGATACAAGAGATATCGAGATTAATGTGCTACTCACAAGAGGACACAAACAAACTCACAGCGAAAGTGAGCAAGATATTTGAAAAACTGTTCAACCTCTATCGTAATTCTTCTGACGTGCGCGGGCGAGCTTCATCATCGACTAGTGAGACGTATTATGCGTCATACCTTAAGGCCCTTGAACATCTAGTAGCAAGACAACTACCAGGTGAAGGTACTTCTAATTCGACAGGTTCGTCTATTTTTTTCTCATTTAATGAGATTGGTGTATATTCGAATTCTGATAATTATTCGGCTTTATTAATGGAAGAATAGGTTAAATTTAATTTGTTAAATTTTTTAAAACAAAATCAAAACATGTATAAAACTTTATCCCAAATTGCACGGGATGTATTACCGGTGCAAGCCTCCACGGTTGTTTCAGAGTCAGCATTTTCAGTGAGCGGGAGGATTTTGAATGACAAGAGGAGCCGTCTTAACCCCGAGTCGCTCGAGCTATGTGTATGTTGGAACAATTATCTTGATGCGAAATATCGCGATCAAGATAAACCGATTGATGATAGGAGGAGCAGTGACTCGGACGTTAAAATACTTCCAGCTGATTAGGTAATTTCTTTTTTACTTTTTCCTTTTCTCAAGTTTTTAGAATAATTTTCTTCACAAAATATAGTTCTTTTTTCCTATATTATAATAAGTTTTTACAAGCAAGATAGATATTTTTCATATATATAAAAAAAATAGATAACTTTGTTTGTTTGTTTACAAGCGGCCGGTCCCAAGCACGGATAAAAAGGAGGAGGGCCTATGAACAAATTTTTCTTCAATTTAACTCAATCAATTTGAATATTTGAATGTTATAAATATTATTGTATGCACACATATTACTACATATACGTGTGCGTGTTTAGACAGTACACATGTACATATCTTTGAATGTTATAAATATTATTGTACACACATATTATTGTATGCACACATGTACAAATCTTATAATCTATTACAGAATTACTACATTTACTTGCATACACATATTTTTACTACATGTACACATATTACTACATTTACTTGCTTGTATACACACAATTTGTGTACATAATAATAAGAAATTACTGCAATAAAAGTCTTTACTTTGAATAACAAGAAGTTGGGAAAGAGAAAGGGAAAAAAAAAGGGCCCAGGCCTAAATATTGGGCCTAGAGCCTGGGCTTGGACTGGGCCTACATATCCCAGATTTTGGGCCCGGCCCCGGCACGTTTTCTTCTGAGGCCTGTTGGCCCGGGCTAGGCCGGCCTAAGCCCGGCCCATTGACATCTCTAAAAAGAGAACCTAAGGAGGTTATGATTTTGACTTTTTTCAAAGCAAAAACTGAAAATTGAAATGGTCTATATGAGTCAATTCTTTCATGATTTGCATTCCAAATTGAAATTGGATTTGGAATTCACTTAACTTCTTTTTTTATTTGGAACAAAAGGGATCTCAAAACATAAAATTTCTATGTTGGGTTTGGAACACAGAGGACATGGAACTATAATAAATTTCTAGAAAGCTTTATTTTTGGCTTACGATAAAAAACAAACTACGGTAAGTGGTTTCACATGTTGGTGGCGCCACATAGTGGTGGTGGTGTGTAAATAGCCACGATAGTGGAGCATCAACGCGCGGGTGGTGCTATGCATTAACGGTGGTGGTGGTGAGGCGGTTTTAGTGATTATTACGATGGTAGTGATAGTGGTGGTATCTGAATGTCAGTAATGGTATATTGGCGATAATAGCCATGGTGGCGGCAACCAAGATGGTGGTAATGTTGATGACAAATATGTTCAAGGTGACATGGTTAATATAGTTGCGTCGATAGTAGTGGTAGTGGCAATGACGTTGGTGGTAGTAATAGTGGTTGTGTTGCGGTGGAAAGAACGACGGTGATATATAAACCACAATGGTTGTTGTGGTGGTGACGTAAACACTTGACAATAGTGGTGATGTAAACACTTGAAAACAACGGTGACTAATGATAGTGGTAGTGGTAATGTTGTGTCGTGCGGCAATGACAATAGTGTGGCAGCTGTAATGGGTGTAACTGTCAAATGTTGGTGGGTATAACGTCCATTGGTGGTAGTTGTAGCAGTAGTAGGGGTAAAGGTGGTATAGTGGCAGCGGCAATGAAGATGATACTAGTAGATTCTTTACCTTTTTAAAGATTCTGGAAAAGGGTAAGATAAGTAATTTATAGTTCAAGTAAGTCCAAATCCCATAATATCCTACTGCTTTTTGTGAGGACCTTAGTTTAATCTAGCTGTAAACTTCGTGTCATGCTTGTTATTATGCATGTAGTGTAATACCGTTCTTAATTGAAGATCTTACGCATTATATGAGTAGTCTTCCTGACCTATTTATGTAGAACAAGTTATATGCTTGTGTTGGCATTGAAGCACCTCAAGTAGGTGGATTAACTTAGTCTTAATCCTGATTAGTTGATCTTAAATATGATTAGTTATCCCTAAGCATGATTATTTAAGTAATCGTGATTATGCTAATCTGGATTAGTCAATGTTAATAATCGTGATTAGTTAGTGGCTAAGCTTGATTAGTTTGCCCAAATCTTAATTAAGATAATTGTGATTACTTAGTTACTAATCTAGATTAACTAGCACTAATGAAGCTTATTAAGTCTAGAAATTGATTTCGGTTATCATGTTCTTATTGGTAAGACTTAGAAGGGGTCTAATCCCCTCTAAACACTTGTTTCTCATGTCTTCTACCTTTTGAAGTAAAAACAAGAAGGAAGAGAGAAGGGAGGTGCCTACTTGTTGAAAAATTAGAGAGGAGGTTTGAGAGCTTGAAGAAGGAAGGGAAAAAAAAAGAGAATTTGCTGTGATAATTTCATATTAGTAACCATTGATGTTTGCATGTTCTCTTCTGAACAAAAGAGGAAGACATGTTCAACACCCTAATCTTATCAAAGGTAGAATTTTACATATGAGAAGCCTTGAGCATGGTTTTAATCATGGTTGATATGTATATATAGTGTGTTATGTGCTTATGGAGTGTTAGAATTGAATTAGAGAAATCTTGGCAGATTCTAGGTTGATCTTTAAACATGCATATCTCATTCAATACTTGTTACATTTGAGTGTTCTATAGCATTCTGAAAAGCTGAAGATGTTATCTTTAACATTGTTTCTTTGATCACTCTTTAATTCGAAGCTTAAACTGCCCTAAATTGCATAAACAGGAAACTGGTCCAAGCTGATTAAACTGGACAGATTCTATGTTGATATTTAAACAAATAGATCTTATTCAATACTTATTGGATTTGAGTTTTCTTTAACTTTATGGAAAGCTTAAGATGTGTGTTTTAACATTGTATTTTATATCACTCTCAAATTCAAAGTGTATGTTACCGTAAATTGCTTAGATTTAGAACTGGTCTGCTTTCACTAAAACTGTTTTGAGCTAATAAATGCATATAAATGTTCTATATGATACTTGATGTGTTTAATATTTTCTATACATTATATCATGCTATAAATCATGTGAGTCTTCGGAAGTAAGGGCCGGAGGTCGAAGGCCTGTAAATCGGGTTATATGAAAATGTGATATATGTTGAGCTTGCTCAGCAGGTTAACTTCTCAAGGGCATTACGTTCCGCCACGTATGCTGTCAATATGTGTGATATCTAAATCTATCACTCATAAACTGAATTTGATCGGCTCAGCATTTGAGTGATCAATATAAGGTCTTGCCGAGAAAGGATGGTAGGTGAACTAGCATTCAGCTTATGTTATGGGCTCCTTAGAGTCGTTATGATATGTATTATGCTTGAGTTAATTATTGCTCGTTCGCTACATTTTATCATATGCCATGCATAAATCGGAGGTAATCATGTTTTGTTGACTTATGCACGTTCGTTATGATTAAGATAGTGTTTATGTTAGTCATATATTTGCGCTACTTAGCTGTTGCTAACCCCTTTTCTATCTCTACCTTTTATATACCGGAGAAAATCAAGAAGAGATAGGCGAGGGCGTTGGCGAGGAAAACTTTAAGTACCCCTTTGTGCCCGAGAATCAGGTATAGAAGGTTCTTGTCCACTTGTAAATAGGGAGTAAGGTGTGCTATGTAGTTATGTATCATATTTTTTATAAGTTAGTGAGAAATGTGGTGTGTTTGTGCGCCTATAAGTTTGGATTTGTAAGGATGGATAAATGTAATATATGTCTTAAGGACTTCATGGGTAGTTTTTTTCATTTCAAATGCAAACTAGTGCACACTGATTACCATCGGAACCATCGGAAGAAGGTTAGTGTGTTAGCGTATGTGTTGTCGCTTCTTGGGGCGTGACACTTTCTATTGAATTTCACCCTATAGACATAAAATCAATCAAATACCATGAAAAGTAATTATAATTCCTTTTCGTTATGTTTCAAACAACAAATTTTATTATTTGAAATGAAATTTATCATTAACTCCGTGGTTCTAAACACGCTGTAAGTATCCCAATACGAACCTTTCAAATTGAAGTAAACTAATAGTATCAAGTATGTACCCAAGCAATGACAAGGTACGAAAGGAATATATTCAGAACAACAGTCTAATGATTGGCCAAATTTTAGCAGTCGTGATTCCACGTCAGTTGTTTATGCCACCTGGGGTGTTCTTCTTCTTCTTCTTCTTATTTTTTATTTACAGAAGGCAGCGATAAGTTTACAGGTTTTTTACGAAGATTCCCCCCGGGCATGGTTGGCATTATGTGATTTTTTTATCGCCTATTTGTTATCGCTTGGGAAATTAATGGTTCCCTTCACTTAAATTTGGACTTAAAATTGGGTGCATGCCTCATGGTACGTGACAAGTTAACGGGTTTTTAATGAAGAAAAGAACTAAATGACGGGCAAAAGTTGACACAAAGGATGAACACGAACCAAAAATAAAAGAGCAACCACAATTTAAATTCAAACCCTCTTCCAAACTTGAAGGATCCAAAATACTCCCTATGTCGTAATTTAATTGCTCCATTTTGACTTGACATGCAGATTAAGGATATGAGTATATATTGTGTGTTTTATTTATTTTTTTATCCTTATAGAGAGAAAGCAAGAGAGAAAGTGGGTTAGGAGAGAGAGAAAATGGATCGGTGGAAGTTTAAACGTGGAGACAGAAATAGATTAAAAAAAAGTTTTAAAAGGGTAAACATGTAAAGATACTAACATAATCTGGAAAGTAGACAATAATTTTGGGACAGCAAAAAAGAAAATTTGAACAATACTTTTGGGGCGGAGAGAGAAATCATTGGCAGTTTTACTCAGACGCAATTAAACATCCTCTCTGCTTCCAAAATCGCCGCAACCGTTGTATCATTTGCTCTAAGATGATTATCTTCAAAACTAGCGTCTACCATCCATTTTTTTTGTAGGCAGTGAATTCCTCCCTACGCACTGAACAACAATTAACAGAGACAGATAAATGTTGGGGGTCATCTGCCGAATTGCGAGTAAATCAGCAGCTAAAATTCAATGGAAGTTGAAAGGGGCAGAAACTTTTGTTTAGTGCTACATGACATTGACCACTATTTTTATTATATATTTTTGGATATATACTAAGCCTTGAAAGCCATCATCCTTTGGAAGTGAAAAACATCTTGCTTTGCTCATACGATATTCTCTAGTTCTACTTGATCTAAAAGGTTTTCATTTTCCTTTTGTTGTTCAAAGCAAGAACAAATTAGGAGTCAACGAATTCAAAATTAAGTTGGTTACACGGTTGAGTGAAAGACCATAATTACATACCAATAAGTAAGATGCCTGCACAAGGAAAGAATTTGGTTGATACTGGGGTTGCCGGATTGTAGCTAGCTACAACCTCCCGTATAGCGACAATTAATATGATCGTTAAGTGTCTTTAATGATTTTTATTCAATGGCATTAAGAAACTATTGGTAAGGGTTGTCGCTGAAAGTGTTAACACAAATATCATTAACTGTATGTAGCAATAATTAATTGTAGCTATACGAGGAGTTGTAGCTATATATCTTCCTACAACCCGGATAGCAACAAAAGAATTTTCCCTGCAAAATGTCGAATGAAACGAAATTGAGAAAATAAAATATTTTATATATGTTTTTCATGCTCTAGTTCCTTAAGGCTCTGGTCATTTGTCAAGAATGTTAAGCGAGATAGTCTTCTACAAGTAAGATACTCCGTATAAAAAATAGAAGAAAAAATAATATTTTCTTGATGCGTTCATTTGACCAAAGACACATGACCATAATGTCTACTTCCAATTTCCGTCATTATGCTTTTCGACGCTTTGTTTATTGTTGAATACTCTAATGGGTAACAACAAGATTTCTTTTCAACAAAACCACATGTCAAAAGCATATGAAGATCTGAAAATAGACAATTCCTTTCTTATCGTGGTCAATGTAACCTCTCTACGGACAACTTATGCTTCCCTATTCTTTAGTTGTCTCTAAGAGGTACATTTAAACCCAAATGAGAACTATCATAAACCAATGAGATGTGAACAAATGTAAAGAGGGCGAGCATATAAACAAGTGTTAAAATAAAAAAAAGGTTGCTTTATACACATCTCTATGTATGTAATTTATTTCGGCTGGTAAATAAGTACAAATATATAGTAATGCTTGTCTACACTACGTTGTTGCTAAATGTCTCAACATTGACACTAATGTACGTTTTAGTGACAGATATGATTGGACTTGTGAAGCTTGATGCTTCCGATTCTAAGAAGTTCCTATACATAATTCTTCTGATGTGCTTAGTTAAATAATATCACCTTTCATTTTTCTCACAGTTATGGGATACTACTCATGGAAAGCCATCATCCTCAGCGCATACATAGTACTCTATTCTTTAGTTCTTTGAACCAAAACGTTTTCATTTGTCCTTCGTTTTTCAAAGGTAAGAACGACTTCTTAGCAGCCAGTAAGTCAAAATTCCTGACCATGGACTAGCTTACAAATAACACATAAATTTCCCCCTTGTTGAATTAGTAACCATTGTGAATTTAAAGACCAGAATTACAACCCATTCATGCTTGCCTACATCTAAAAAGGATGCATTCATGACAAGAAGTTACTTTTAAGAGACATAATATTACACGAACAAGCATATATAATACGGGTACAAACTTTTTTTTTTTCACGATCCAACAAGTTATTTCAAATAAAAATTCAGAGCCGATGACAGATTCAAACTCAGGAGGTGCCAGTCACCTATTCATTTTCTTCGCATCTACCTTCGATTGGAAGTGATAGGACCTTAAGAAATTGACCACCTAGTAAAAAATTCCTTGGTCAACACACACCCCTAAGCTCTGATGTTTGTTCAACGTGGTTAGAAGTATAGGAAAGACTCACACAGTGCTAGTAAATGCTATATATACTTCAAACGCAAGCAAATTGTGTCACCCACTTTCCAAGCAACAAAATCTACTCCAAAGACAACCCAAAAACCCTCCAATATCTTACCTTCAAAAGTTGGATACTTTGCTGGTTTTAATTACTTCTAGAGATGGATGTTGGGAGGAGGAGCAGCCGGTTAATCATTGGTGTAATCTTTGTCATCGTGACAAGTTTGGCCGGCGTTCATTCTGGGAGAGCGTTATTAGCGGAGGATTTTGCAGATGCAAATCACCCCGCAACATACCCATCCATGTACATGAAGGCAAAAGACACCATGGCTTGTTGGCTTGAGCGATTAGCAACCGGATCTAGTCCCAAAGGCCCTGGTCACTAAATCACATTGTATACTAGTAAGGACGTACGTATTTTGCACATTGCACTATTCCATTGAAAATGAAACATGTAGGACAGTAAGACATGTATCAATAAAAGCAACGGTAGATAAAGTTGTTATACTCTTGTAACAAGTGATTAAAGATTTCTAGATTGCAATTTCGTTTTTTGCCTTGTCTTCGATTTTGAACCTAATACAAAGCATAAGCACGCTCAAATGTGGGGATCCTTGTACGTGAGATTATGAGCCAAGTATCCAAGAATGATCAGAGTCACACCCTTTTTTCATTTGAATTGCTAAAACTCTCTGTATCAAACGTTCTTGATGAATCCAATTAACAAACCTATATTGTTTATAGTACATAGTCCGAATTGGACCCTCGATGTTGAACGTATATCATAAAGTTTCTAACACTCTCATGCAACCCAACACTCCCCAGATTGCATTGACCGCTATCTCATGCTTTAAATATTCCTCTTGAGCAGAATTTTGGGACATATTTGGAAACGTCTTTGGATATTGTTACTAATCACAAAGCAATTTTTTGATCGATCCAGTTGACCGACTTTGTGCTGAGCTAGAAGTGCGGGTGGATGAAAAAGGTTGTTGTTGAATAAAGCAGGTCGAGTCACACTTGGGCAGATCAGTTTTCCTTGTTTACTTATTTACTGTATGCAATGCTTTCTTTTCCGTGCTTGCGTGGGCAAGTAAATTGACACCACTTTCAAGTGATTCTGGTGGTCGGATAATAATGCAAAGGGAAGAAAGAAAAAAAAATCATTGGCTGAACTAGCACTGTTTGTGCTCCAAAGCTTAACGAAGTCTATTTCATTATACTACACTTTTTAATGCTGCTTTGCTAGCAAAATCCAGTCGGAAGAGCCTTAATCAACCATTATATCTACTACCATCTATTTTCATAGCCAGATACTGCAATCGTAGCTCCTTCTTGGGTTCACTTAGATACGGAATTTTTTGGTGGGCATGGAGAGGAATTATTGTTAAGGGAAGATCATTTGCTGCACGATTCTCTTCGATCACCCTTGCAACTTTTGAGGATGACCATAATCAGGAAGTTTAAAGTAAATGGTCATTGGAGGTTGAAGCTGTGTCCTTGTGAATTCCATGTTTCCTTCTGTTACTGTTAATGACATCCTTAGTACTTTCGTCTTCTGCGCATGTTGTGATGATTTATAAAGAGTCCGGAACTTTTCATAAAATTTTGACTTCTCACCGAGTGCCGCCGGCCACCTCAGTCGCAGATCCACGAACACCAACGACCAACAATCACCCACCCGCGATCACCCCGACAGCCACCAACGGCCACCAGTCGTCCATTTGGGCCGCCGCGCCTCTCTTTGACAGCCCAGCACCGCCGGCCACCCACGACCCTTAAGTCTAGACGTCCATCCGTTAGGCCTATTAAGTAAGTTCTTTATCAAGAGAAAGATGCCCGGATGATCTCTCTAGATCCAAGCAATTCAAATACAGCAGTCCAAATTCAAGTTTTCATTGGTAATCTGTTCTTGACAGAATTCCTCTACATAATTTTCTTCATCGTTTAGGTATAAGTGCTAATTATCTTGCGCCACTTCTAAATATAGCATTGGAACCGTTTCATGTCCCTTTTCTGAATGCCCTTGTCTTGCTTCAGTTTGGTAAGCCTAATCTATGGCTATTCCCCAATTTAATACCTTTTCTGAATGCTTGATCACTTGACTTCTCATCATCTTCTTCTTCTTCTTCTTCTTCTTCTATATATATATATATATTCCCCTTACGTCTCAAAGATCAGAATCCTTGTTCTCATGAGAGTCGAACCCTTGCTTACACAAAAGAGAAAGAGAGAATTATCATTGCTCTCATGAGAGATATAAACCTCACAACGGTATCAATCCCACATCGGATAAATAATTAATAGCATTTCAATATATAAATCATGTAGGCCTCTCTCCCTCATTGCCAATTGATTTTGGGGTAGATACTTTCACATGGTAGCAGAGTTGATCAATCCAGACACAAAACTCAAAAATCAGTTGGACTACACGTGAGAGGGCGTGTTGAGAGAAGCCCCACAAAGGATATCAATACCACACCGAATAAATAATCAATAGCATTTCAATATATAAACTCTTTCAATATATAAGCCCTGTTGGCCTCTCCCTTTATTATTAATTGGTTCTGAAGTGGATGCTTTCACACTACTATCACCTCACTCCCCGGTTTCATGACTGTCGGTCAACAACTTTGTGTATTCCCTTTCTTCTCCTTCTTCTTCTTCTTCTTCTTCTTCTTTTTTTTTTTTTTTTTTTTGTGGGAATAAATTTGGGTTTTTTTTGTTCGAGACGTGCCTTGTGCAAGTCTTTATTACTGCTAGCTGTGAAAGACAAAGCATTTAGTGAATGCAGGGCTAGCCAAGACTACTAAAGTGAACATAATCATTTGTCAATATCTACTGTGAAAGATAAAGCATTCGGGAGTGAATATAAATTCTTTTTTTTTTCTGGATAGAAGGGAGAATTTTATCGATAAATCGATAGTATCACTTTATCATAGTATCTTATGGCTAAGTTCGTACCATTTTCTAACCTCACAATCCATTTGTGGTTAGTAAATGTTTTGTTGCTAAAAGCAACTTCAGTGGCATTTGTATGAACACGGCCGAAAAGTTTGAGTCAGTTTTGTTTAAGCCCATCCCAAAAGAAGAAAAATACTTGCCTATACTTTTTGTTACTTTAGGTAGCCATCGGTCATCAAGTCTTAGGTCATTTCATTAAAGATAGAGCTCAATCCAAGAATTTGATTCCCCTAATTCCTTGGATATACGAAATCGCCCTCAAATCTTGGAAAAAAATTTCTTCGTTCCTTGTGCGCTTTGTGTTGACCTAGGTCCTAAAAGGAAGGTATTAAAAACTTCCTTAGCTGAAAAGCAAATCAAATGGTTCACAACAAACTGTTTTCCTAAAACAACGTCACCGCTACTAGCAAAACGGGTATATAACTTCTGTCAAAGAAATACGTGTTTCATCATCGTTGACCACCACTTTTCTTAAATAAATGCTATCTTGCCAAAAGTCATACATGCTTTAACCTTGAACTATCATAGACTCATTGCATGTAAGATCAACATACTGATATTCCCAGTAAGAAACCGCCTCCGAAAAATTAAAGCTCGATTGGAGTTGGTCAGTGAAACCCTAGGGAGATATTGAACAAATGGGAAACATAAAGAAGAAAGTGAAAGTAGGTATAGAGGCAGTCTCAGCCTTGACTAGGTGGATAGCTGCTCATCGCTGTCAGGTAAGAGTCCAGGACGTGTATGACGAGAACGACCTCCTTTTTTTGCAGCTTGTCAAGGAGAAGAGATGGGTCAGGTGCCCTCGATGCAAGTACTACATCGAGCGCCGCGGCGGTTGCCGTGACATCAAGTGCAGGTTCTTCGCAGCATATCTGCTCTATCTTTTTTATGTACATTGATAGATGTACAAGTCTATTTTTGTGTTTCATTGGATTTTATTTGGAGAATTTTCATTTACAATAAATGGGGGCAGAAATTTTCTGTAATATTACACCTGAAAACAGTGTTATGGAAAGTCTAAAGAATAGAAGTGGTACATGATAAGAACGAATTAATTAAAGCGGAGAATTTTGATTGGGTTTCGGTCGCGTCAAGATTGTCTATTGTGGTAAAATAAGCTATAATTCTCGCTTGTTGTGCTTTGTTAGTCGAGCGAAAACTATTCGGCGAATACCGTTACATAAATTCATTGTTATTGTACATTATACCTCTATCTAACAACATTTATAGGTACCCAACGTTGCAATGGCGTTCATTAATTGTATAACATGTTTAATATGCATACTTCAAACATTAATTGTCCTCCGTAGTCAAGACAACTAGTCTAGGTCTTAGTATGTCTACATCTTTTGTACACCCTCCGGCTGACCTTGCTCCTATTTTTCTTTAATCTATGGAGGACTTTTTCTGCGAAGGTGTTCCATGTAAATATTGTATATAAATCTTTTGAAGTAATGTAAATATCCCTCGTTTTTTCCCTGATAAAAGTATATGTAATATTCAGAGTTTAGTCACTACCAATGATTGAAACGCTTCCATTATTAAATCAGAATCTCTTATATATAATGTTGGAGATGTTTTCTTGATGTTTTAACACACGTTCGATTAGCTCCGCTGTCTATTTCTTTGTTGATTCGTTACGGGGAGGTGTTTCTGTCACTCCTATTTTGTTGATGACAAGATATAATAATTACTTTAATTTGTTCAACGCTCATATGACGTTAACCTTTCAATGCTTTTTTTTCCTTCTTAATTTTTGATAATTATGAAGATGTGGAATCACTATTTGCTACGAATGTGGGCTGAGGGTCAGAGATTTATGGTGCAAATGCAAAGATTATTAAGAAGCTTCAAGGATGATAGCAGACATGGTCAGGACTCGGGAAGAAGATGAAATTAGGAAGTGTCTTCATCTACTGGCGGCTCTGTCAATCTGGTCTCCCGTCTTCTTTCATCAAATAGCTTTCCGGTAAATTGTCAATTGAACTTGATGTGAGGGTCAAATTTATAGTTGGTAGCAATTCATGGATCCATTCTTCTAGTCATGTCTTATGATCTGTTCCTCCTTGCATCATTGTTAGGAATAGAATTTTTCCCCTTTGAGCTGACATGGGGGCAGAAGATTTTGTATATACAATCCGGATAGTAAAAAAGATTAGAACCCTTCTAAATAGCCAATTACTTATCGCTAAATATAGTTACATACATTTTTGGTGGACCTATATAGTGATAATTCTCAATGGCACTTTTACAGTGCCACTAGTAAAAACCACTAAATGTATTTAACCAAAAAAAAAACTAAATGTATTTGACGACATTATAATTTATCACCGGTTAAAAGTCACTTAACATAGCTAAACTTATTTAGCGATCATCATTTTTTGCTATATGGGGATTAGGGTGGGAGGGGGGATCAGTACCCATTACGACCCGGTTGGACTCAAAAGAATTTCTCAAGGGCTGCGACGGGGTAAAAAAGTAGCGTTATACTCTCCTATATAGTGATCATCTATAATTATTTAATAGTGTTAATTAAAGCCAGTTGATCTGAGATATGAACATCATCATTATGATCACTTCAATATCCATGTTGAAACCAAAAAGATAACCCTAGAGATGGGGTGAATAGGGTTTTAAGATTACCTTAAAAATTAACAAGTAATCACTATAAACTTAGACAAGTTAAGAATAACACTTAAAGAGCTTCAAACAACAAATTTCAAACACAATATCTCAAATAAGTAAACTAATCAATCTCAATACAAGTATAAAATAATAATGTAAAGAGAGAAGGGTTAAGAGATACTTGATGCTTGAGATTTAGATGGTTTGGCTTGAATTATCATCAAGCCTACGTCCACCCCTTCAAAGAAGTCCCTTGAAAGTCCCTATAATCTACTAGTATAATCTTTCTTACGGGTCAAGATCGAACCGCTTACAATCATTGATGCTATACCCACATCAAGAACAAACTTTGACAATCCCAAAGCTCCAAAGCTTGACCACCCCAAACTTTGATACAAGAAACTTTAGATAAAAGAATTGTGTACAAGAATTCACTCTCAAGAAGTAGATGAGTACAAGTTTAAGCTCTAGAACAAGAGAGATGAGTGTATGATGACTTATGAAAGTGTATATCTTTCAAATGTAAGCTCACAATAAATACTCTCTTGAATTGGATAAGAAAACAATGAATTGTGTATAAGAATTCACTCTCAAGAAGTAGATGAGTACAAGTTTAAGCTCTAGAACAAGATAGATGAGTGTATGATGACTTATGAAAGTGTATATCTCTCAAATGTAAGCTCACAATAAATACTCTCTTGAATTTGATAAGAAAACAATGAAAACGAAGATAGATTAAACAATTGCTTTGATCTTTGAGTATATGCAAGATAAGAGAGCTTTGAATGCAATTGATGAATGAAAATTATGCCCAAAATGAGTTTACATAGGTGTGGGAATTAATATGACCGTTTGGAAGTAGGTAGGACATTAAATGCATCAAACTGTAAACGCAGTCGACTGCATTGTGCCATTGCAGTTGACTGTATTCCCAAAGTAGTCGTTGAAAATTCAAAATTTCCAACTTGCAGTCAACTTTATTTCAATGCAGTCGACTGTAATAGGCTACTGGAAGTATCAAAGTCGACTGCATTGGAATGCAGTCGACTGTAATACCTCACTGCCCAACTCGCAGTCGACTGCATTCCTGAAAATGCAGTTTCCTTATTTTTAAAGAATGAAAAAATTTATGAATGCAAGAAAAACCTATGGGCAAATTTTAGGTTACAGTCATCGATACGATCAACTCTCTATGTCTCGTTACAAAGAAAGGAATAATCACATTGTAAACATCAATCAAAGAATTTCATCTTTGATGCGTTCCATTGAGTGTCTTTGATCGATTTGCTAGTCTAGTTGTCCGTTTGTATGAATATGAGATTGTACATGTTGCTTCATCAACTCAATGCATGTTAGACAACATGATCATCAATGTTAGTTATCATCAATGCCAAATAGAATCCTAGGTTTAATAACCGTAAGGTTAACAATCTCCTCTTTTTTATAATGACAAACATTGATTCAAATCATATGAGAAATATAAGATAATATGCACAATGAAGCATAACAATCTCAATTTCAATCACTATAAACCGTAAGGGTCCATAACAAGAATTCATCATAATAAGCTCCCCCTATCTTAAGCAATATAGGGGACATGAGAAGAATTCACGACAATAAGCTCTCCCTATCTCAAGTAATATAAGCAAATCCACACAAGTATGAATCAATAATATTTCTCCCCCTTTTGACATCATTAAAAAGATTAAGGGTTGTGTGTGTGTGTGAAAGTGATAAACATATTTATCCATTCATAAATAATCAAGGGCATTCAAACAAGAAAGCGCAAGTACTTGAATAACCATCAAGAGGTGTACCAAGCACATGTTACAAAATAGCACATAAAAAGAAGCGTAATATAAATCAGATGTGCAGCTAGATAAGCGTGAATCAAAGTGCTAATTTAATATATCAACAAAATCAATAATTTCAGAAAGAGAGAAATCAACCAAAGCATGCTATAAGCATATGAGATAATGCTCAAGCACGTGAAGTGCAACTTGCATGTTTATGCACAAGTTATAAAACAATTTAGTCACATAGGCGAAGACATGCCAAGTTCTCTTCTAAGAGCGATAAACCTCTTCGCATCTAACTGTTTAGTGAAGATATCCGCTAATTGGTGATTTGTGTCCACGAAATCTAAAAACAATATCACCATTTTGCACATGATCACGGATAAAATGGTGTTTGATTTCTATGTGCTTAGTTCATGAATGTTGGATGGGATTTTTTCTCAAGTCAATAGCACTAGAGTTATCACATAAGATAGGTATGTGATCGTACTTGAGTCCAAAGTCCAAAAAGGTTTGTTTCATCCAAAGAATTTGTGCACAACAAGCACCAACCGCCACGTATTCGGCTTCAGTGGTGGAGAGTGCAACCGAGTTTTGCTTTTTAGAACTCCAAGAAACAAGAAAGTGTCCTAGGAATTGGCAAGCTCTACTAGTGCTTTTCCGTTCGATTTTACAACCGGCATAGTCGGCGTCGGAGTAACCAACTGGGTCAAAATATAATGTGTTCCTAAGAAACCATAACCCTAAATCGTGAGTGCTCTTTAGATTTCTAAGGATTCTCTTAACGGCAACCAAATGAGATTCCTTAGGACACGCTTGAAATCAAGAACATAAACAAATACTAAACATTATATCGGGTCTACTTGTGGTAAGGTAAAGGAGTGATCCGATCATACCTCGATAGCGCTTAATATCAACATCCTTACCCTTTTCATCTTTATCAAGCTTTAATGATGAGCTCATTTGAGTGTCAAACACATTTGATTCTTCCATGTCAAATCTCTTTAGTAGATCTTTGGTGTATTTGGCTTGGTTGATAAAGATTTCATCCTTGCTTTGTTTGATTTACAATCCAAGGAAAAAATTGAGTTCGTCCATCATGCTCATTTCAAACTCCTTACTCATACAAGAAGCAAACTCTTTGTACAAGGATCCATTAGTAGCACCAAATATAATATCATCAATATATATTTGCACCAATAATAACTCTTTGCCCTTAGATTTTATAAAAAGAATGGTGTTAAGTTTTCTTCTTGAAAAATCATTTTCTAAAAGAAAACTACTAGCCTTTCATACCAAGCTCTAGGAGCGTGTTTTAAACCATAAAGAGCTTTGCTAAGCTTAAAACATGGTTGGGATATTTTTATGTTCAAAACTGGGAGGTTGAGCCACATAAACCTCCTCCGAGATAAAACTAGTTAGAAAAGCATTCTTGACATCCATTTGATAGAGTTTAAAATCTTTATAGCAAGCAAAAGCTAATAGCATTCTAATAGATTCTAGTCTGGTTATCAGTGCATAAGTCTCATCAAAATCAATTCCTTCCTCTTGGTTATAACATTGGGCCACTAATCTAGCCTTGTTTCTAACCACAACTCCAGATTCGTCAAATTTGTTTCTAAATACCCATTTTGTGCCTATAATCCTATAGTTTTGAGGTTTAGGCACAAGGGTCCAAACTTGATTTCTTTCAAATTGAACTAGCTCTTCTTGCATAGCAAGCATCCAAGATTCATGATGTAGAGCTTCGGAGAAATTCTTAGGTTCAATTTGGGAAAGAAAAGCTAAATTAACATATTGTTGAAGATAGTGTCGAGTTCATACCCCACTCGAAGGATTACCTAAGATTTGATCACTTGGATGATCCTTTTTGTAAGTCCAATCTTTTGGTAAAGCTTGAGAGTTGTCCGAGCTTGAAGCATCATTGTTTGCTTCCTTGTCTCCCCTTTTAGAGCTTGATTGTTGATCCTCTTGAATAATTTCTTTGGGGTTGTCTTGTAGTGTTTCACTTATGTCCAAAGTTCTCATGACATTGTCCATATCATCTACATTAACAATGTTAATCCTCCGAAGAAAAGGATTAGTCTCATCAAAAGTAACATTTATTGATTCTTCTACAACCAAGGTATTTTTATTATAAACTCTATATGACATACTATTGTTCGAGTAACCAAAAACATTTCCTCGTAAGTTTTGGAATCAAATTTGCTAAGATGATCCTTAGTATTTAAAATAAAGCATTTGTATCCAAAGACTCTAAAAAAATCTCACCTTAGGTTTCTTATCATTAAAAAGCTCATAAGAGATTTTTAACAAAATTTTTCGCAATATAACTCTATTAAGAACAAAATGCACAATTGACCGCTTCCGCCCAAAAGTACTTAGGTAAACCATATTTGTTAAGTATTGTTCTTGCCGCTTCTTGCAATGATCTATTCTTTCTTTCGGCAACACTATTTTGTTGAGGAGTTCTAGGAGTCAAAAAATTATGTGATATACCAATATCATCAGACAAAGCTCTTATTTTTGAATTTTTTTAATTCTCTACCATGATCACTTCGAATATAAGTTATCAAATATCCTTTTTGATTTTGAATACATTTTGTAAATGAAGTGATCAAATCTAAAGATTCATCTTTGGTAGCCAAAAGAAATTTCATGTATAGTGAGAATAGTCATCAACAATAACAAAACAATATGATTTACCACCAAGACTAGTAGTAGGGATTGGTCCAAACAAATCCATATGAAGTAATTGCAAGGGTCTAGAAGTAGATACCATCTTCTTCGGTTTGTAATAGACTTTGTTTTACTTACCCATTTGACAAACATCACATACTTTGTTTTTCTCAAACTTGATCTTTAGGAGTCCCCTCACAAGTTCTTTGCTTGAAATATCATTCAAATGCTCTATATGCATGTGTCCAAGTCTTCGATGCCAAAGCCAAGATGTATCACTAATAGCACTAAGACACTTGACATCATGGTTAGCTAAATCATTTAATTGTATAGAGTAAATATTATCATCTCTACTTCCTACCAAAATAGTTTCATTATTCTTCAAAGATTGTACAGTACAATGAGAAGCCTCAAAGATTTCTCTAAAGCCTTTATCACTAAATTGACTAATACTCAACAAATTATGCTTCAAACCTTCAACATATAACACATTCTCAATTGAATGTGGTTCCTTACCGATAGTTCCTTTACCTTTGATTTTTCCTTGTGCATTGTCACCAAAAATCACTTTTCCTCCTTCTTTAAGATCGATCGAGGTGAAAAGAGATATGTTGTCGACTATATGTCTTAAGCATCCACTATCAAGAATTCACTTCTTGCTACTAGATTTTGCTTTGAGACATACCTATAAATACAAATCAAGTAGTGACTTTTGGTACCCATATTTTCTTGGGTCATTGGGTGTTAGTCTTACATTTATAATCTTGACCTTTCACAACTCACATTTTCTTTCTACCTCTGACATAAACAATTCTACAAGGATAATAATTAGTCGTATTCCCTTTCTTGTTGCACCAACCGCAATGTGTAAATGGTGTGCAATAGTTCTTTGGTTGTTTTGTATGAGTATTCAACCTCGCTTGTTGTTGAAATATTTTAGGAAGCAAGGCCAATGGATCTAATCCAAGACCACCGTTGTTTAAGCCAATCCTTTGGTGTCCAAGAATGACATACAAATTGTTTTGACCATCAACAAATTTTTCAAGACATTTTTTCAAATCACAAATCTCAACTTTTAATCTTCATTTTGTTTTTCTAAAGCCAAAGTTAGGAGTGTTAACAATTAATTCAGCTAAATCATTATTCACCTGTTTCACATATAAATGGTTGAAAATGCATTCATTTTTGGCATGCAACTCTTTATTTTGCATTCTCAATTTGTTTATTAGCCTCAAGGAATTTTTTTGACGAAATAATATTTTTCTTAAAAATTTTCTTAGATTCCTCATATAGGCTATCATAAGCATCTTTGAAGCTTTCACTATCACTATGAAGCTTTCACTATCACTATCACTACCGGAAGAAGAGCTTACCTCATCATTTGCCATGAAGTACATATTTACTTGTTCATTCTTCTCATTGTCTTCATCACTTGAATCGAAGTCATTCCATGTTGGAGTATGTTCGGCATTCATTGCTTTTTCCTTCTATTTGTTCTCTTTCTTAGAAAGTTATCTTTTTTTAACTCTTTCTCATACATCTCTTATTTCTTTCTTGTATATGGGACAATCCATCTTCATGTGTCTCGACTTGTGGCATCTGTAGCAAAGTTTCGCTTCGTTGCTAGCATTTTGTTGTCTACTCCCACCAATCCTTCTAAATTTAAAGAACTTCTTAAAGTTCTTTGCAATCATTGCAACATCTTCTTCATCAAATTCTTCATCATCATCACTTGACCTAAGGTTTGAAGATGAAGCTTTAAGAGCAATTGATGTAGGCTTCTTCTTGACGTCCTCTTGATCGAAAGATTTGAGTTGCATTTCGTACGTCATTAATAAGCACATCAATTCATCAAGAAGAAATATGTTATGATTCTTCGAGTCTTGAATGGCGGTGATCTTTACATCCCAAGCACTCGGTAAGGACCTAATCACCTTTCTTACAAGATCACCATTAGTTAATTCATTGCCCAATTGCTTCAAAGGATTCACAATATTAGTGAAACGAGTATTCATGTCCGTAACGGATTCATTTGGAAGCATTAGGAATAACTCATAATATCTAAACAATAAGTTCATTTTGGAATCTCTAAGAAGTGAAGTTCCTTCATGCGTAACTTGTAAAGTATCCCAAATACTCTTAGCCGAATTACACATAATGACTCTATTGAGCTCATTAGTGTCTAAAGCACAAATAAGATAATTTTTTGCTCTATCATTCATACAAAGCATCTTCTTATCATGATCACTATAATCCGATTTGGATTTAGGCTCCTCAACATTGTCAACCACTTTTGTCGGAACGAATAGGCCATTCTCAACAATATCCCACATCTCATAGTCTTGAGACTCTAAGTAGATTTTCATTTTAACTTTCCACACACTATTATTGGTCCCATTAAACAATGGAGGTCTAGTGGTAGAACTACCCTCCATTCTCCTAACGTAAGCCACGATTGATTAACTCTCGTGGCGTTACCCAATATATCAAGAGCGTAGGCTCTGATACCACTTGAAACCAAAAAGATAACCCTAGATGTGGGATGAATAGGGTTTTAAGACTACTTTAAAAATTAACAAGTAATCACTACAAACTTAGAGAAGCTAAGAATAACACTTAAAGAGTTTCAAACAACAAACCTCAAACACAATATCTCAAATAAACAAACTAACCAATCTCAACACAAGTATAAAACAATTATGTAAAGAGAGAAGGGTTAAGAGATATTTGACGCTTGAGATTTAGATAGTTCGGCTTGAATTACCCTCAAGCCTACGTCCGGCCCTTCAAGGAAGTCCCTTGAAAGGCCCTAGAATCCACTAGTATGATCTTTCTTACGGGTCAAGATCGAATAGCTTACAATTCCTTGATACTATACCCACATCAAGGAC
The DNA here is from genome assembly GCA_033070095.1 of Escallonia herrerae. Lineage (NCBI taxonomy): Eukaryota > Viridiplantae > Streptophyta > Magnoliopsida > Escalloniales > Escalloniaceae > Escallonia > Escallonia herrerae. The sequence goes on along the minus strand of JAVXUP010000986.1, from coordinate 258,076 downwards.
AAGCTTTAACAATCCCAAAGCTCCAAAGCTTGACAACCCCAAGCTTTGATACAAGAAACTTTAGATGAAGAATTGTGTACAAGAGTTCACTCTCAAGAAGTAGATGAGTACAAGTTTAAGCTCTAGAACAAGAGAGATGAGTGTATGATGACTTATGAAAATGTATATCTCTCAAATGTAAGCTCATAATAAATACTCTCTTGAACTGGATGAGAAAATAATGAAAACCAAGAGAGATTGAACAATTGCTTTGATCTTTGAGTATATGCAAGATAAGAGAGCTTTGAAAGCAATTGATGAATGAAAGCTATGCTCAAAATGAGTTTAAATAGGTGTGGGAATTAATATGACCGTTTGAAAGTAAGTAAGGCATTAAATGCGCCAAACGTTAAACGCAGTCGACTGCATTGTGCCATTGCAGTCGACCGTATTCCCAAAGTAGCCGTTGGAAATTTAAAATTTTCAACTTGCAGTCGACTTTATTCTAATGCAGTCGACTGTAATAAGCTACTGGAAGTATTGAAGTCGACTGAACTAGAATGCAATCAACTGTAATACCTCACTGCCCAACTCGTAGTCGACTGCATGCCAATGCAGTTGACTATATTCCTAAAAATGCAGTTTCCTTGTTTTCAAAGAATGCAAAAGTTTATGCATGCAAGGGAAACCTATGGGCAAGTTCTAGGTTATGGTCATCGATACGATCAACTCTCTATATCTAGTTATAAAGAAAGGAATAATCACATTGTAAACATCAATCGAAGAATTCCATCTTTCATGCGTTCCATTGAGTGTCTTGGATCAATTTGCTGGTCTAATTGTCTGGTTGCATGAGTATGAGATTGTGCCTATTGCTTCATGAATTCAATGCATGTTAGACAACATAATCATCAATGTTAGTTATCATCAAAATCAAATATAATCCTAGGTTAAATAACTGTAGGGTTAACTCATGTGGTTTTGATTGTTGCCATATTTAAATACTAACCCAGTAACCTGAGTCAAGCTTGGGTTGGTTTATAAAATACTATATATTATATAATTTTAAAAAGTGTATCAAAACGTATCACATATTATGAGACAAAAAAAGATATTTACCTTATAAAAAATATCTTATTTGGCTATAAATAATAACTTTAGTACCTTCAGTGATTAATTTAAGTAAAATATTAAACAATGAATTCGCTTGCATTACTCCTAAATTTTTATTATTAAATAGCATTTTTTGTATGATTAGGCTTCATGCAATGAGAAATTTGAATATAAATGTTTCTTTACTTGCATTCTTTAAGCTTTTGTTTTAAGTTAACAAGTAGTATTTCAAATGAATTGACTTAGCACTTAGAGTAGTAGAATATTCATGCCGGTGCCATATAGAGTTAAATACCAAATACTATAGTAGTTTTAATTAAAGATAGTTACGTTATCACGTATCCCTTTTGAAATTCGGAGGGGTTTTAAGGTGTTATATATATGTTCTGGAGGTAGAAATCTAAAAGAAATAAAATTGTATTTCAAATTTAACAGGACTTATGCGTACATCTTATCACTTTCAAAAAAGTTATTGTTTTTTACAAAATAAATTTAATGGAACAGTCGATAATATCCAATGTTTTCGTGTATATGTGTTCTTTTAATTCTTGTAAATGCTACTAATGAGAATGTTCAATTGATTAATACTATGTGTCCTTATTTTGGATTTTTGAAATTATTTTTAATATCTTCTATGACTAACTTGAAAAGAATAACAAATATCATTATATTAGGATAATATTATAAAGCAAGCATTAATCAACCACTTATTATTAAATTCACACAATAATCACGACTCATAGTTACAATCAATTGTATTCTAATCACAAATTAAGATTTAATGCTTATAACTTGTTTAAGGTTTACTAATTAGTTTTATTTTCTTGAAATTTTAATTAAGTATAAATAAAAAAAAAGTATTTTTATTGATCGTGAGGGCCCTACGTAGAAACGAGTTTGTTTATAATTAGTTTTGTAGAATTATACGGATACATTTTTACATCTTAAAGGATCTGAATATTCTCAAATATAGTATCTAAGAATTATTTGATTTAATTGTACCATTTTTTTTCTTCTAATACATATGTGATTTCTGTTCAAAATCTTATACATGCGATACACCCACTTTGTTCGTCGTGCGGTCTTATCAAAATAAAAAATTATCCTATAATTTGATTATCAAAATTTTGTATTATACAGATATTATTTTGCAATCATAATGTGTGTGTGTGTGTGTATGTGAAATTATAATAAACTTAAATTAATCACATCTTCAATAATATTTGCATACTGTTGGATTTGTTGATGGTATGGTCCAACAAATCTAATGATACGCAAAGAAGTTATTAATGTCTTTCTCTTTTCGCTTATATTATACTAGCCCAGAATCTCGTACTAAGCACGAGACAATTTATTTTTATTAACAAATTTATTTTAGTAGTTTTGAAATGCATAACAAAATATATTGCACAATTTTATAATTTTATGATTATTTTTAATCAAAGATAGTTACTTTAATTATTGGCGTGAACTTTCTTGTAATAAAATAAATTAACTCTTCTGCTGAAATATCAATAAGAGATGTCCTTGTGCATATTTAATTTTCTAATTCTGATTTGGTAACTATAGATAAACAAAAATCAAAATTTAGTACACAAAAAAGAAAAAGTAAATTGTACTAATAAAAATATGCTAATAATATATTGAGATCAATTTGCTAGTGCACAAGACATTTTTATTATTGTCTAAGTATCTTTTAAAAATAATTTGTACCTTTGAATGGGCTGCCCATAACGGTCAATCGATAATACATATTAGTTTAATTTTTGTAGAGAAAATTGCGGTCCATATATTTGTTTATAGCATGTAATTTATAAATGTTAATCAACACGACTAATAAAGTAAAGATGATGTGATATTTTTAGAAGTCCAATAAAGTATACAGATAAAAAAGTAATCAGTGCATGAGATAATTATATAAAGTTAAAAAAGTTTAACCAACATGACTATATACGATAGCTCAAAACCTCCTAGTAAGAAAATTGTTGAACAAAATTTAACTAAGATTTCACAAAGTATACAATACACATACATACTAAATAAGATTTATCTTCAAATATAATAAGGTTTTTAATCCAAGTTTTAGTCTACATTCTTCACAACATAAGTAATATCTTTTTAGATTTTACATGGAATTTTATTTAGAATTATAAAAGTTAACATAAAATCATAAATGGAGTATATTGCTAAAGCAAAATTTAGAATACTTAAGAGTTTAATTACTCACAATAAAATAACTATAAAAATTGGTTTAGAACTTTTTCAACATAAAATTAGTTGAATATAAGAAATGCACACATAATTAAGGCAACTTACACTATTTTTTAATGTATTTCATATAGAATCTACATATTGGGGTATTTCTACATTTAACCAATGCCACTATATAAGATAGCGAAAACCTTAGAGTAAGGATATTATTGACCAAAATTTTTAACTAACATATTTATCAAGTTAGATTCATATTTGAATTTACAGAATGAATTTGAAATAGTACCTAATTTTTCTTGTTAAATCTCTTAAGTAAATTTTATTTTAAAGATCAATATTTCATGTTAAAAAGCTTTTTTGATATATGATGCCAGGGAAAGTGGGTTCGCAGTCGACGTGGAGGTGCCACAAGGAATGCAGTCCGACTCGGATGCCAAGTGTGATGATGTGAGACACAGCAAGGGCGGAGCAAGGGCAGAGACCAAAGGCTTCCCAGACAGAGCTTGAGGGTGGCAGTGCTGCGAGGGCGATGGCGCAGAGTGAATACACGACGACAGTCACAGTCTGATGCTTATGTCCGAAATCAGGGTCCTGTATGTTTCTCTCTCTAGGATTCTAGAGTGAGAAAGTGAAAGTGTTCTGAAAATGTCCCAAAAATCCCCCCCCCAATGAATTCTCAAGACCTCTATTTATAGAGGTTGAGATTATGATGTCATCACGCGACACGTGGCGCTCCCTGGGAGTGACAGGTCACCGAGGGGTCCACAGCTGTCGGTGCTCCGCTGACTGTCGAATCGCATATTCACACGGTCTGCCCTGCACAGCGTCGTTCTGTCTGTCTTGAAAGACTGGCTCCCACAGCGTCGGTGTGGCAAGAGAAACCCCTTTGATCTAGCCTCCAATCCAAGCCCTTGCAGAGTCCCACAGGCCTGGCAGTGGTGGTGAAGACCCGACGCCCAACTGCCAGGGAGACTAGGCGCGATGCCCTCCGAAGACCTGCTCCAGTCTCGGAGTGACCCGGGGGTCATAGTCCATAGGGGTGCCAACGCAAGCCCCCAGTGCCGGAGCACATGTCATGAGAGTGGTGCGGCGACGAACGTCGCGAAGCAATACTTGGTGCCGGGGGCACGGATGATGAGAATGGCGCACGGGCACGGCGACGAAGGTCGCGAAGCTATAGTTGGTGCGGGGGGCACGCATGATGAGAATAGTGCACGGGCGCGGTGACGAACGTCGCGGAGCTATACTTGGTGCCGGGGGCACGCATCATGAAGATGGCGCACGGGCACGGCGACGAACGTCGCGGATCTATACTTAGTGCCCGGGGCACGTATCTTGGCGCACGGGCGAGGCGACGAACGTCGCGGAGCTATACTTAGTGCCGGGGGCACGTATCATGAAGATGGCGCACGGGCGCGGCGACGAAGGTCGCAAAGCATATACTTGGTGCCGAGGCACGTATCATGAAAATGGCGCATGGGCGCGGCGACGAAGGTCGCGAAGCATATACTTGGTGTCGAGGCACCCGTCATAAGAATGGCGCATGGGCGCGGCGACTAATGTTGCAGAGCATACTTAGTGCCGGGGCACGTATCATGAAGATAGCGCACGGGCGCGGCGACGAAGGTCGCGAAGCATATACTTAGTGCCAGGGGCACGTATCATGAGAATGGCGCATGGGCGCGGCGACGAAGGTCGCGAAGTATATACTTGGTGCCGAGGCACATGTCATAAGAATGGCGCATGAGCGCGACGATGAATGTCGCGGAGACGGTGCACGGGCACGTGTCGTGTGTCCCGAAGATGGGATTTGAGCTGAGTGTACCTGTCATAACAAGATAATGAATGCAACATGTAGTAATGACAATGTTGGAAGTGATGGTACGTGGTCGTCGGACGACAGACGTCGCGAGGTGCATGCACGACGGACGTCGCGAGGTCGATGCACGACGGACGTCGCGAGGTCGATGCACGACGGACGTCTCGAGGTGCATACACGACGGACGTCGCGAGGTCGATGCACGACGGACGTTGCGAGGTCGATGCACGACGGACGTCGCGAGGTCGATGCACGACAGACGTCTCGAGGTTCATGGACGACGGACGTCGCGAGGTTGTTGGACGACGGACGTCGCGAGGTTGATGGACGACGGACGTCACGAGGTTGATGCACGACAGACATCGCGAGGTTTATGCACGACGGACGTCGCGAGGTTCATGTGCGACGGACATCGCGAGGTTCATGCGCGACGGACGTCTCGAGGTTGATGGAGGACGGACGTCGCAAGGTTAATGTACGAATGTCCGTAAACATCGCGGAGGTACAAAGACTTGAGAAAACAAGTGCGCGCGGGAGGGGAAGCCATAGGCCAAAGATTGGGGGAAGGCCAAGGCCACCACCCCTGGGGAGGCCGAGGCCGACCCCTTGGTGAGGCCGAGGCCGACCCTAAGGGGTGGCCAAGGCCAATGGCCAACTCCCATGAAGGGAGGCCAAGGCCACTCCCCCTTTGGGTGAACTTCGGGTGCGCCGACGGTAGGTGCTTTGATGAGCGTTGACGAATCCGAAAGTTGAGTTGCGACAATCGTGTCGACATGAATCATACCCATGTGACGAACAAGGTGCTAAAGTCACATACAAAGCGTACACAGCGAACAAAGTGCAAAAAAGGACCTTGTGCGAAAATTGAAGAACCGGGGGGGGGGAAGGCCAAAGCCAACCTCCCATGGGAGGCCGAGGCCAACCCCATGGCCTTGGGTGAGGCCGAGGCCCACCCCATGGCCTTGGGTGAGGCCGAGGCCCACCCCATGGGATTGGCCAAGGCCTTTGCCCCTTGACCCCGTCGCTCTGGTTGAGCCAACGGTCGATATCTTTGGTGAAAAGGTGCTCAGGTGGTCATGGAGCGACGAACGTGGTACTGTGAGTCAGGGTAGCGTGAAATAATTGGTGACTAAGTTGCGCGTGAGGCATGTGAAGCAAAGAATGCGCGCGCACTTTGACCAATTCGAAGCATTGAATACTGTGGTTGTGCGGACGTGTCATGCACAATGGGACTCCAAGTGGACTTTTGAGTGCGACCAGAATAGGTTGGGAACAAAAGCCCCCTGCGTATGGTGGGCGCAGAGGGGCAACCCGAGCGGGCACCGCACGCATAAACACTTAGCCAGATTTTGATATTGTTTGGCCGGCGAGCTGTTGAGGTCATCAAAGCATGATGATGATGAAGAGTAGGTGGCTCGAGCTACCTCGTGCACCACCTACAAAAACGTGGAATGCTTGGGGGTTGAGACAAAGACACGATGATAAGACGTAGGGGCGCGGGCATGTAAACAGCGTTCGAGTGACGGACGACACCCTGGCAAAGATAGTGTCCCGGAAGAGTCGCCTATCCCGTGGGTGAGTCCTTGTGCCGGAGCACTCAGAGCACGTCAAGTTAGGATCTCGGAGGAGCCGTCTACCTGTCAGGCCAAGTAGCATCTCGAAGGAGCCGTCTACCTGGCGGAAGGGGAGTTTAAAAGCTCCCTGACGGAGATAGTGTCCCGGAGGAGTCGCCTATTCCGTAGGCCGAGGTAGCATCCCAAAGGAGCCGTCTACCTGGCCGGCCGAGGTAGCATCCCGGAGGAGCCGTCTACTTGGCGGAAGGGGAGTTGAAGAGCTCCCTGACGAAGATAGTGTCCCGGAGGAGTCGCCTATTCCGTAGGCCAAGGTAGTATCCCGGAGGAGCCGTCTACCTGACCGACCGAGGTAGCATCCCAGAGGAGCCGTCTACCTGGCGGAAGGGGAGTTGAAGAGCTCCCTGGTGGAGATAGTGTCCCGGAGGAGTCGCCTATCCCCGTGGGCCGAGGTAGCATCCCAAAGGAGCCGTCTACCTGGCCGGCTGAGGTAGCATCCCGGAGGAGCCGTCTACCTGGCGGAAGGGGAGTTGAAGAGCTCCCTGACGGAGATAGTGTCCCGGAGGAGTCGCCTATTCCGTAGGCCAAGGTAGCATCCCGGAGGAGCCGTCTACCTGACCGGCCGAGGTAGGATCCCAGAGGAGCCGTCTACCTGACCGGCCGAGGTAGGATCCCAGAGGAGCCGTCTACCTGGCAAAAGGGGAGTTGAAGTGCTCCCTGGCGGAGATAGTGTCCCGGAGGAGTCGCCTATCCCCGTGGTGAGTCCTTGTGCCGGAGCACTCGGAACGAGTCAGGGTAGCATCCCGGAGGAGCCGTCTACCCGACTGGCCAGGTAGCATCCCGGAGGAGCCGTAGTTGATTGTGCCGGCGATGGCTGTAAGGTTGTGAGCCCATCCCGTTACGAGGGGTCCTCATGCCGGAGCACTACGAACGAAGCCCCCCGTGATGCTGCACACTTCAGAGAGTGGGTCGAAGCATGTTCCACGTCCATGGCGAGGGGGCATGGTGCGGTGAATAAGTGTGATGCCCAAAGGCCTGTATCATGATTGTTGCGCATGGGCGCGGCGGAGTGAGTAAAGTGTCAGGGGCACAGTGTGACGTCCCGACGACGGGGGTAGCGGAGTGACGTCCGGGCGACGGGAGTCGCGGAGATGACGTCCGGGCGACGGGAGTCGCGGAGATGACGTCCGGGCGACGGGTGTCCCTGAGATGAAGTCCGGGCGACGGGGGTCGCGGAGATGATGTCGGGGCGATAGGGGTCACGGAGATGATGTCCGGGCGACGGGCGTCGCGGAGATGACGTCCGGGCGACTGGGGTCGCGGAGATAATGTCCGGGCGACGGGCGTCGCGGAGATGATGTCCGGGGACGGGGGTCGCGGAGATGATGTCCGGGCGACAGGGGTCGCGGAGATGATGTTTGGGGCGACGGGGGTCACGGAGATGATGTCCGGGCGACGGGCGTCGCGAAGATGATGTCCGGGCGACGGGCATCGCGGAGATGATGTCCGGCGACGGGGGTCGCGGAGATGATGTCCGGGCGACGGGCGTCGCGGAGATGATGTCCGGGGACGGGCGTCGCGGAGATGATGTCCGGGCGACGGGCGTCGCACGACCGTCAAGGTTGCAATTTTTTTTGAAGTGTTTGGCCTTGGTTGTCGGTGTTCGGTCGTTGGGTGAATGTGGGCAAGCCAGAGTATATATGGGTTGCGTCGGCTTCAATGCGGTGGTGGAGGCCGAACTGGGGAGAAGGGTGAAGGCCAAGTGAAAATGGTTGGGGAAGGCCAAAATGGGTGGCATGGAGGATGGCCATGGAGTAAAGGGGAGAGGGTATGGGGATGAAGGGCCAAGGCCGGCCGACCAAGGCCGCGAGGCCGAGGCCGACCAAGGCCGAGGCCGACTGGCAGGGAAGAAGGGAGATGGGGGCGAGGCCGAGGCCGTAGGGGGAGGAAGGGGAAGGGGGAAGAGGGAAGGGAGATGGCGAGGCCGAGCTTGGGTTGGCCATAGAGGAAAAGGGGAAGGGAAGGGGAAGAAGGGGGCGGCGGCGGCGGCGGGGTGCCGAGGGGGGAAGGAGGGGCGGGGGAGAGAAGGGATGAGAGTGGAGGGAAGGTGGGTGGAAGGGGGTCGGCATCGGCGAGGGGGAGTGGCCGGCCGAGGCCGAGGTCGACGGCGACGGCGCCGCAAGGAGAAGAGGGGGCGGCTACGCACGAAAGGGAAAGATATGATAGAAAATTAGGTTTAGGGTTTTCTGGGAGGGACGCGGGTCGGGTTAGGGTCGGTTCGAAGCAGGTTCGGTTGATCGGGCATACGGGCGTGGACAGAGAGAAAGAGGGGGCGCGGGTCGGTTCGGAGCGGGTCTGGGAGCGCGGGTCAGCTGTGTTCGCGGGTAGGGTTTGCCCAGATCTGAATTTGAAATTTGAATTTCAAATTTTGATAATTAAATAAATAATTAATTAATTAATATTTTTTTTTTGGTTGTGCAAACTTAAAGAGGGAGCCCCAAGAAAGTTTTCATAATTACAAGATGAGAATGAGTAGAGTGGGATGGGATGGTGGGAGTGAAAACTTGGTTCCATGAGAGAGAAAATATTTATGAAGTGGGGAATGAGTGATGGGGTGTTGGGTGGTGAGGGAGGAGAATGTTAGAGGGAGAGTGATGGGGTGTTGGGTGTTGGGAGTAGGTGGGGGAGATGAAAATTTTGAAAAATTTTCTAAGTGTAGAACAAGGGTGAGAGGGTAGTGCCCGACCACGAGCAGGTAGGGTGAGAGGGAGGAGTGTGAAGGGGGTGTGAAAATTTTCTAAGTGCTGAGAAAATTTTTGAGTGTTGGAAGGAGCATGGGTGTAGGGGTGAAAATTTGTTCTAAGTGTTGAGCTTGGACAAGGGTGCCGAGGGAGACCGCAGAGGGTGATCATGGATGACCGGTTGCGAAAAAAAAAATGAAAATTTTTCTAAGTGTTAAGAAATTTTATTTTTTTTCATAAAGGGGTGGTTATGCAACCGCAAGCACGAGAGGTTGAGATGAGCGGGATGGGAGACTCAGGGTGATGGGCTGGTATCGATGACCGACTGAGTGACGGAGGTAGGGGGTTGGTGAGGCGTGTTGCATGCATACCTGGCAGAGGAGGTCGCGAGACCTTGGGGGTGTCAACTGACAGAGTTGAAACTTAGTAACGTGGCTCGAGCTACCCCGCGCACCACACACCAAGTCAGTATGGGATGTGAGGCTGAAGGGGTTGGGAAGGGGTGAAGCCCCCAAGGGAGTGGATGATGGCATCAAGAGTGGTGTCAGTAGGCCTGTGCAAGAGCCCTATGGCTTGAAATTTTCTAAGTCTGGAAAATGACGGCCTCTTGGATGGCTGGGTTGAGGCCATGACTAGTGGTCCTGGTAGCCTTACGTTGCTGAGGCATGGTTGCTTGGATGTGTCGGGCACGGGACAAACTGCACTGCGATGCTCACCTCCCCAGCAGAGTCGCCAAAATGATGCCAGGGAAAGTGGGTTCGCAGTCGACGTGGAGGTGCCACAAGGAATGCAGTCCGACTCGGATGCCAAGTGTGATGATGTGAGACACAGCAAGGGCGGAGCAAGGGCAGAGACCAAGGGCTTCCCAGACAGAGCTTGAGGGTGGCAGTGCTGCAAGGGCGATGGCGCAGAGTGAATACACGACGACAGTCACAGTCTGATGCTTATGTCCGAAGTCAGGGTCATGTATGTTCTCTCTCTAGGATTCTAGAGTGAGAAAGTGAAAGTGTTCTGAAAATGTCCTAAAAATCCCCCCCCCCTCAATGAATTCTCAAGACCTTTATTTATAGAGGTTGAGATGATGATGTCATCACGCGACACGTGGCGCTCCCCAGGAGTGACACGTCACCGAGGGGTCCACAGCTGTCGGTGCTCCGCTGACTGTTGAATCGCATATTCACCCGGTCTGCCCTACACAGCGTCGCTCTGTCTGTCTGGAAAGACTGGCTCCCACAACGTCGGTGTGGCCAGAGAAACCCCTTTGATCTAGCCTCCAATCCAAGCCCTTGCAGAGTCCCACAGGCCTGGCAGTGGTGGTGAAGACCCGACGCCCAACTGCCAGGCAGACTAGGCGCGATGCCCTCCGAAGACTTGCTCCCGTCTCGGAGTGACCCGGGGGTCATAATCCATAGGGGTGCCAACGCAAGCCCCCAGTGCCGGAGCACATGTCATGAGAGTGGTGCGGCGACGAACGTCGCGAAGCAATACTTGGTGCCGGGGGCATGGATGATGAGAATGGCACACGGGCGCGGCGACGAAGGTCGCGAAGCTATAGTTGGTGCGGGGGGCACGCATGATGAGAATGGCGCACGGGCGCGGTGACGAACGTCGCGGAGCTATACTTGGTGCCGGGGGCACGCATCATGAAGATGGCTCATGGGCACGGCGACGAACATCGCTGAGCTATACTTAGTGCCCGGGGCACGTATCTTGGCGTATGGGCGAGGCGACGAACGTCGCGGAGCTATACTTAGTGCCGGGGGCACGTATCATGAAGATGGAGCACGGGCGCGGCGGCGAAGGTCGCGAAGCATATACTTGGTGCCAAGGCACGCATCATGAGAATGGCGCATGGGCGCGGCGATGAAGGTCACGAAGCATATACTTGGTGCCGAGGCACCCGTCACAAGAATGGCGCATGGGCGCGGCGACTAATGTTGCGGAGCATACTTAGTGCCGGGGGCACATATCATGAAGATGGCGCACGGGCGCGGCGACGAAGGTCGCGAAGCATATACTTAGTGCCGGGGGCACGTATCATGAGAATGGCGCATGGGCGCGGCGATGAAGGTCGCGAAGCATATACTTGGTGCCGAGGCACCTGTCATAAGAATGGCGCATGGGCGCGGCGACGAATGTCGCGGAGACGGTGCACGGGCACGTGTCGGGTGTCCCGAAGATGGGATTTGAGCTGAGTGTACCTGTCATAACAAGATAATGAATGCAACATGTAGTAATGATAATGTTGGAAGTGATGGTACGCGGTCGTCGGACGACGGAAGTCGCGAGGTTGATGGACGACGGACGTCGCGAGGTCGATGGACGACGGACGTCGCGAGGTCGATGGACGACGGACGTCGCGAGGTCGATGCACGACGGACGTCTCGAGGTCGATGTGCGACGGACGTTGCGAGGTTCATGGACGACGGACGTCGCGAGGTTGATAGAGGACGGACGTCACGAGGTTGATGCGCAACGGACGTCGCGAGGTTCATGCGCGACGGACGTCTCGAAGTTCATGCGCGACGAACGTCGCGAGGTTCATGCCCGACGGACGTCTCGAGGTTCATGCGCGACGGACGTCACGAGGTTGTGCACGACGGACGTCGCGAGGTTCATGCGCGACTGACGTCACGAGGTTGATGCGCGACGGACGTCGCGAGGTTGATGCGCGACGAACGTCGCGAGGTTGATGGATGACGGACGTCGCGAGGTTCATGTGCGACGGACGTCGCGAGGTTCATGCGCGACGACCGCGGCGACGAAGGTCGCGAAGCATATACTTGGTGCCGAGGCACATGTCATAAGAATGGCGCATGGGCGCGGCGACGAATGTCGCGGAGACGGTGCACGGGCACGTGTCGGGTGTCCCGAAGATGGGATTTGAGCTGAGTGTACCTGTCATAACAAGATAATGAATGCAACATGTAGTAATGACAATGTTGGAAGTGATGGTACGCGGTCGTCGGACGACGGAAGTCGCGAGGTTGATGGACGACGGACGTCACGAGGTGGATGGACTACGGACGTTGCGAGGTCGATGCACGACGGACGTCGCGAGGTCGATGCACGACGGACGTCGCGAGGTCCATGGACGACGGACGTCGCGAGGTCCATGGACGACGGACGTCGCGAGGTTCATGCACGAGGGACGTCGCGAGATTGATAGAGGACGGACGTCACGAGGTTGATGCGCAACGGACGTCGCGAGGTTCTTGCGCGACGGACGTCTCGAGGTTCATGCGCGACGGACGTCACGAGGTTCATGCGCGACGGACGTCACGAGGTTCATGCACAACGGACGTCGCGAGGTTGATGCGCGATGGACGTCGCGAGTTTCATGCGGGACGTACGTCATGAGGTTGATGCGCGACGGACGTCGCGAGGTTGATGGACGACGGACGTCGCGAGGTTCATGTGCGACGGACATCGCGAGGTTCATGCGCGATGGACGGCTCGAGGTTGATGGAGGACGGACGTTGCGAGGTTAATGTACGAATGTCCGTAAACATCGCGGAGGTGCAAAGACTTGAGAAAACAAGTGCGCGCGGGAGGGGAAGCCATAGGCCAAAGATTGGGGGAAGGCCAAGGCCCCCACCCCTGGGGAGGCCGAGGCCGACCCTAAGGGGTGGCCAAGGCGAATGGCCAACTCCCATGAAGGGAAGCCAAGGCCACTCCCCCATTGGGTGAACTTCGGGTGCGCCGACGGTAGGTGCTTTGATGAGCGTTGACGAATCCGAAAGTTGAGTTGCGACAATCGTGTCGACATGAATCATACCCATGTGACGAACAAGGTGCTAAAGTCACATACAAAGCGTACACAGCGAACAAAGTGCAAAAAAGGACCTTGTGCGAAAATTGAAGAACCGGGGGGGGGGAAGGCCAAAGCCAACCTCCCATGGGAGGCTGAGGCCGACCCCATGGCCTTGGGTGAGGCCGAGGCCGACCCCATGGCCTTGGCCAAGGCCTTTGCCCCTTGACCCCGTCGCTCTGGTTGCGCCAACGGTCGATATCTTTGGTGAAAAGGTGCTCAGGTGGTCGTGGAGCGACGAACGTGGTACTGTGAGTCAGGGTAGCGTGAAATAATTGGTGACTAAGTCGCGCGTGAGGCATGTGAAGCAAAGAATGCACGTGACTCGGGCGCGCGCACTTTGACCAGTTCGAAGAGTTGAATACTGTGCTTGTGCGGACGTGTCATGCACAATGGGACTCCAAGTGGACTTTTGAGTGCGATCAGAATAGGTTGGGAACAATATATAATTGTCAAATAAAGTCATATATACTGGTTAGAAAATTTTGAATGTTTCGAGTTGATTTTTGAATTGCATAAGACTTATTATTTAAATGTTTACTATATTTGCCGATTTAATTAATTGCAAAATTAAAACTCCGTTCAAATAAAAATTTAGAGATCTTTTGTAACATTAATATGTTTAATATTAGCTTTTATAACTCTTATTATGTTAGAAACACAATACAATGAAGTGTCATGAGCTATCGTGACGTTTCTCACCTCAGTTATTAGATATTATAGGTCAAGGTCCCGAGTCAAGCTCGAGAAAGTTGATAAATATTTTACAGAGCTACAAAAAGTGTATCAATGCATACCAGATTTCAAGAAACAAAAAAAGATTAACATCTTCTGGGGAAAAAATCTACTTTTTCTAAAACTATACTTGTTGGTAAGAAATCTTTAAAACTTTATTTGTAACAGCTTCACGTAACTTGTCAAGACTATATTATTATTAAGTTCTTTTAGTGGTCCAACCTATAATCTTTCAAAACCAAGTCTCTTAACTTGAAAAGTTAGGTTAAGAGTTTTTTTTATCTTTGAAACCGTAAGTGTCATAGTCCAGTCTTATCTTCTTCATGAATCATTGTTTCAAAGAATTATCAACTTATTAAGATACGAACATGATATCTATCACAATATTTTTTCGTCTCATATATATATATATATATATATATATATATATATATATATATATATGTAGTCTTGATTAGATGGTCATACAGTTGTTTGCTTTACTTCCTCTGAACTGTAAGTTTAAAGAACAATAAGTAAATTGTGTTGCAGTGCCCTTGCTAAATTTTTGCATTCTTTGTGTTTTTCTTTTATATCATCAAGCGGTAATGTAACACAATCTATTCATTATTTTTTCAACTTACAGTTTAAAGGAACTAAAGCAAACATATATGCATATGCAAATATTATGCCATTTCATGACAATCTAATCAAGGTTTTATTAGTCAAATCAAAGCCAAATACGTAAATATATGTTTGTAGCATAGAGTTTAAACATTGTACAGTTGATTTTCTAGATATATAAGGTTTACAAATATCGTGACAATTATACCATGAATTTTTCAACCTAAATCCTAATGAAGAGTTTGATTTGCTTTCTAAATCCTTGTGCACGGGATATAACCAGTTTCGTGATCGTGAAGTCTTATTTAAAAATGCTGACTTATAATTCATTTATTAAATCTATATATCACATCATCCTTGAAAGAAATTGTGTTGTATGTGGTTCTAGATTATGGAATTTCAGTTTGAGGGGTTTGGTTAGCTGGTGTTTGTAACAAGGATGGAAGGGGTTCACCCACATAGCGAGAACTTGAGAGATCCGTCATGGATGACATTATCAAGCTATTGATAAGAAAAAGGAAATGTGCACCAGCCTATCAAAGTTGTGAAAAAAAACTTGCCCTAAAGGCTTTATCGTCTTTCTATGCTCGGGTTCCAACGAACAATATAAACTCTAAGATAAAATTCAAGACTCGCAGAGTTGCTATATCTATGTATGGATCCACACAAAAACTACCAAACTAGTTAGAGCAAGTTGCCCAAAAATAAGATATTAGAGAATGTTGCTATCCAATCTTGGCTACGAACTTTTGGACCGCTCTTGGTCCCTCTCCAACGACACATCAAATTTTCAACGATCAGTGTTCAATGCTCCCAAGCTGGTCAAACCAACACTCACGCTTAAGTCATGTACGCGTCTCTCTCTTTTTCATAAAATCTCTAAGTGTCAAGTAGGTCTCCCTAACCTCAAGGGGGTCGGCCTCCCTTACCTCAAAGTGGTCGGCCTACCTTAGCGCACTCCGGGTGCTCTGGTACAAGGCTTACCCACATCATAGGCGAGTCCTCCGAGACACTATCTTCGCCAAGGTGACTGCGTGACTAGCCTACGTGCTCCGGCACCAGGGGCTTTACCAGTACCCTTAGGGGCTATGACCCTCGATCACTCCGAGACGGGAGTAGGTCTCCGAAGGGCATCGCAAATAGTCTGCCTAGCAGTTGCGCGTAGGCTCTTCCCCATCATTGCCAAGTCCTTGGCATCTTTTGATGCCCTGTAGAACTCTGCAAGGGATTTGGGTTGGTGGCTAGATCAAAGGGGCTCTCTGGCCACACCAGGGCTTTGTGGGTCAGTCTTTCCAGACAGACAGTGCGACGCTGTGTAGGCAGGCCGGGTGAATATGTGATCCGGCAGTCAATGAAGCACCGGCACCTGTGGCTCCCTCAGTGACGTGTCACTCCCATAGAGCGCCACATGTCGGCTGATCATTTCAAACTCTATAAATAGGGGATTTGAGAATTTATTTTGAGGACTTCACATTTAAATAGATTCAGACTTTCCTTTCACATTCATTTTCTCACTCTAGAATTCTAGAAAGAGAAAAATACAAGATCTTGACTCTGGACCTAAGCATCAGTGTGACTGTAGTCGTGTATTGACCCCGTGCCGTCCTCATAGTATTGTCATCCTCAGGCTCTGTCTGAAAAGCCCTTGGCCTTTACTCTCACTTCATTCTTACTGTATCCCACATTGTCATACTTGACATCTTACTTGAACTACATTTCTTGTGGCAAATCCATGCACGTCGACTCCGAATTCACTTCCTTGGCATCGGAGAATATAGGGAGTATAGTGACTATCAAACAAATAGCCTTAGTGTATGTTTTCCTTTCTAAGGAGGACAACGAGTTGCTCACACACACTAAATAATAACGGTCAAAAATGTCAAGAATACAATTAAGACATAGTTAAATATCAGATATGTTAGAATTTCAATATAAATGACAAAAATTCAATTGAAAAAAAAAGATCTTAAAGCTTTACTCAAAGAATTTGTAACTGAAAATTCAAGTCAAATTCCAACAGTCAACTTGCACAAAAATAAAAGACGAGCTTAAGGAACATGGCGTTCAGAACTGGCGCTTGCACTTCCTCGGCTGAGCATCCAACCTTCTTCCTGCCATCGTAGTATTCGAATGAACCACCAAGCTCAAACCCTCGCAGTAGACTGCCATGAAAATATGGTCCGAGAATACCCGACCCTTAACCTTCAAGTGAAACTGCAACAACACGTTGAAGCTCACCCATCCGTTGTTCATATCATTCGCTATGGCGCTGAGCGTCCGGCCCTCAACATGCCCAGAGAGCGACGCGAGGTTTGCGCGCACCAGAGTCGTATTGCTTCCGCCCTGACGGAACGCGGCGAGGGACATCGCCCCGACATTCGTCCGGTCAGCACCGTACAAGATCAGGGCCGTGACGTCCGTATAAGAGAAGCGCAGGTGCTTGTTGCCGTTTCTCACGTAGAAATCGATGTTCCAGTCGGCCGCGATCTGGGGGGCGGAGAGGTTGACATTGGAAGCCTCGAAAGCGGCGATGTGAACCTGGGGGTCGGAGTAAGAAACTACGGACGGTAGCAGTGCAAAAATTCCTACTACAAGCAAGAAAACCAGAGCCACACACCAGCAGTCACTGGATCCGCGACGTGGAGGAGGGAGAGATTGGTGTTGAATGGCCTCGGCAGGGTAGACACGATGGGGAGCGACGGCATTTGGCATGTTGAGAGAGCGAGGTTGAACGAGCAAAGCAGGGAAGAGCTTGAGCTTGCATGCATGGAGGTCTTCTGCTATGAACTGTACTGTCTATAGATTGGTTTTGTTGGAGTAGGAATTTGGAAGGGATGGGAGTCTTTTTGGGTTTTGACTTTTGAGGGACAGGGTTGAGAATGAAAGGAGTGTAATTGCAATAAGAAGCCCACTATATATTTTTGCTACTCATGGTCATGGTTGCCTTAAAAAAAAAAAAAAGACACTAATAAGAAAAGGTAAAGAAGAGGGAAAAGAAAAAGAGAAACATGTTTATAACTAATATTGTATACTTCAAATAGCAGCTCGTTCGATCTAATAAGTCCTTTCTCTCTGTTTATCTATATCGATATCTATGTCTATACTTATAATATAGATATAAGTACGTAAAGGATTAGATACTAAAATTTGTGTTTCCAAATAGTATCCTTTGTGAATGATAAATTTATCTAAATTAAGGGTGTTTTCTACTTTGGATACCGTATCAAACATACTTCCTTATGAAGGTTTTAGAGTTTGTTGAAATTAAGACTATTTTAACTTTACTTAGAAAGCTCTATCAAAAATTATAAAACATCTATTTATGTTAAAACTATGGAACTGATATTTGAGCTCGATAAGTGCTATTCCACCCATTTTTGTCGTTAAAAACGTACTTTGGTGACACCCTTTAACCTGGGGCGGACTACAGGAAGGGCCGAGAGAACCACGAACCCCACCCCACCCCACCCAACCCAAACCAATTTTATCGAAGTTTTTTCAAGTTTTGTATATAATGAGTGCTCATTTGAAATAATTGCAAAAACATCACTCTATTGTAATATTAGAGTTTTTTTTTTTTTTGAGTTTTTAACTTTTTATGCCACCCGCTGTCACCGTCTCTCTCTCTCTCTCTCTCTCTCTCTCTCTCTTCTTTGCTCCATCTTCATTTTTTCGAGTTTCAAATCTTCAATTTACAAAGAAAAGCAATAGATCGGGGTTAGTTTTTTCTTTTTCTTTTATCTTTGTGTTAAAATTCTTGTAATATATATTATGAATATAAACGTGCACTATTGTGATCGTATATATAATTTAACAGTCACATTCGTAATACAAATATGCATCTACTAGTTAAGCTTGTTTTGTGCAATATTAATGGTTTGTTATTGACTAATCTTATCAAGATAAATAATTGTTGTAATAAGTGAGATTATATGATGAACGAAACTTAACTCCAAAACAAAATAAATGATAATTTCTCACGGATCCTCTGATTGTGCACATTGAGTTAAATATTGTAGAGATGTTTTACTGCAAACTTGATCATTGATTACCTTCCTGATTGTAAAGACCTAAAGTTCCGTTTTGACAATTGACTTGACATATATCAAAAAAGATAAATCTCTAAAATTTATATTTCTCATTTTTTTGTAAAGCCTTAATAAGCAACTTCTAAACTCAAATGTGTTTCTTATTTTCATGTTTGATGTAAACTTGAAACTTCAAAATTCTTTTATGTTGGCTTTTTTCTTTTTTCTTTGTTTTGGTCTTTTTGGTCCCTCCCAATTAGACTTCACCTCTGCTTTTAGTGACAAATAAAAGAAATTGGATTAGCATAATGGAGGATTGAAATAACCTCACCTTGAGCCCCACTGCACCTTAGTCATTTCAGCTTTACTTATGTCGTGAAAACAATACTGACAAAGGTCAAGCAGCAGAACGGAGTTCAAATGGTGAAAAGTAAAGCTCATATTGGTTTCCAACGATGACATGTTGGGAACAATTTAACCAACCAACTAATGAACACAGGCTAGGCAGAAATTTCCGCTGTACAGACTATCATCACCCCTAGGCAGAAGTGAGGGGCAAACACGAAGCTCTTACAGTTAAAAATCGAAAGAGGAAAATGAGTTCTTCCAGAACAGATGCTTCAAGTTCACTCCACAAAATGCAAGGTGCTTCACACCTTCCTCATAAGCACAAACAACCTCTGATCAAGTTCAAACCTAGTTGCAATGGAGGGGTCCCCCCTTAGCTGCATTAGCAGTCCACCAAACGAGATATACATGTCCCTGGAGCCATTAAAAAACAGAGAATCAAAAGAAGCTCACTGATTGGACAACAAGTGCAAAATTTTCAGGTTACAGTATATTCATTTTTCACAGGAAAGGGGGCGTTGGGTACACGTACGCTTTAAGATTAGGTCCGGATCCTTCCTCTGTGATCTTGTATAATTTCCCATGCATAACGTATTCAAACTTGTCAGCAAGTGACTTCCGGCCACCCTGCACCACATTTCAGTAAATTAGTAGTCTAAAAAATTCTGGAAAAATTCTACAGGAAAATGCTGCAAATCCACGCCATGGATGTCCACATATATGGATGGATCAGGATCCTTTCCATTACCCCTTCCACCCAATTTCCTCCTATACACCACTAGATAAGAGCGCAACATGGCAACTAAATGTTTTAAGAGACCAGATCTTACCAGGTAAATACCCCACCACCAAAGAGTAGTCTTTGGGGTATAAACACCATAAAATCCCTAGGACCTCTTCTCTCTCTCTGCTATGAGTTAGGTAACTGTTCCAACTCATCCATGTTAGAGATAGGGAATTGACCACTCGACTAGGCTGATCAATCCAAGGTAAGGTCATGTTGTATACATACCCTAGCAATATCGTTCGTTCTCTTTCCATTTGGTTGTTTTTTATCGTTGTTGATACAACGTAAGTTTAAGTCTTGAGATATGTTAACGTATTGTGGTAAAGAGGGTAAATCAAGAGCTTTAAAGGATGCTCGAGAAAAAAGAATCTCAACGTTGGTTAATTCATAATTAATTGGTCAAATCATCCTTGACGTCGCAGATTGTCATGGAATTATATCCACCACGGAGAATCCACCTTCGAAGTAAAAAACCCAAAACCCAGCAGAGGAGATTTTGCATGGATGTGCTTCAGTCTTTGTAAATTAGATCAGTTTTGGGACATGGAAAACAACACTACCAAGACCAGAAGTGTTAAGATTAACCCATCTGAATTGCTCTTGCTTCATCATCTTCGATATTTCTTAGTGGCCAGCACCGTTAGCGTTTCGTCCCCTCCAGGCACCTTTTCTTCAATCTTGTTATCATTGCTTCCACCCTCTTCTACATTCTACGGCGAGAAGACGAGACTTCAGCTAAAAATTAGTAATTTCTGTTAAGCATGGTTTAGCTATGGTTAAGGGTCTTGCAGTTACCTGACAGATCTTCTGTAAGAATATTTATTTCACGTGTTATTCAGCTGGTGGTCTATTGGGGAAAGGAGTGGAAGGGGTCATGGGAAGGATCCTATTGCATGGACAGTGATGTTGAGGTAGCCTCAGCACCCATCATTGACAACAAGAATGCAAGCAGGACGGAAATCACTTTGTGGTTCATTTTACGTCAAGTTAATGCCATCCCATCTCATAGTCCCAGGTAACCCAAAAAAAGTACATCTGTGAAGCTCGGTCATCTACATTGTGCTCAAGTTTAAACAATTATGATACATAAAGGCAATTGTGCATCAAACAATGTCCTAGCTTCTGTACAGGACTTCTTTGAACTGAAGCGAAGCTGACTTTATTAGATTCCTTGACAACGAAAAGTAGCCTTAAACCTATCTAATACCAGGGCTTTTGACGCGGAGAAAACTGAAGCAAGCTAGAAGGCGAAGGGCAGCGTATATTAGAGTAAGAAGTACTTCGAGTACTTCAGTGTGCGTAGAGAAGTCGCCATAGGAGAATTGAAGCATCAATCATCTAAAATCCTTGGATTTGCGACTAAATCTCTACCAAAATGAGGTACGGTAAGCAACAAAAAATTTCAGGAACCAATGTGAAAGGGTACTTGACAGAAATTATCTGTGCCACTTTAAACTTGGCAGCAACTTCTACAGCTAAAGAGTGATAAAAAAGATGGACAAGATCGGGCAGATTGACCACTGGAACAAAGGATCAGTCTAGTATCAGTTTGGTTGTGTCTCTTAAAGCGGACTAAGCTGGAACCGACGTACTTCTCATATATTGGATGCGGTTGAAACACTTGAACGAGCAAACTGGTGACGAGTCTGAACAGAACACCCAAGTTACAACAACAAAATTGAGCATTGGGATGTAGGACTTTCATTAGCTGACCTCTTCTGTATCAATGATTCCTATCCTCTGATAGTCCTATCACACCAGGCAGCAGGTGGCAGAACCCACCATAGTCCACGCCCTCAGAGCGGTTCATTTGGAAGAGGATATTTGCCACACAATGGCTAGGCATCAACAAGGAAAGTCGAAGTATTGTCTTCAGTCACAACTCATCTTACACACTTTGTTCAAGAACCGAAGGTTTGGTGCCTTCTTCCGCACCCCGAGACTCCTCACTTACATTTTGCTGAGCTTACGAAGAATGGGAGCACCTGTGAAGCTTAATCTCATAATCTTCTTTGCATAGAACCATCCATAGGAATTCTCAAGACCATGGTGGATTATGTTGTGAATGACAGTGGATGGAGGAGGGAGGATCCCACTTAAATTTCACATATGTTCGTACAGCAGAATTAAAAGACGCAACTTTATTGACAGACGTATTGACAATTTCCCCCACCAAATTTGTTCCCGTGCAAAGCACATTCGACTTCTGTTAAGCCTTTTAGGGCAGAAGTTAGTTTTTGGACCATTTTGCAAATAAAGTCAAATTTTAGGACCTTATGAGTTGAGCTTCATATTATAAGGACTCACTTGCCAAATTTATGAATCAAGGGACAATTTTGTCATTCACCTGTCTTTTATCACCACCCATATTAGCAAAGCTAAAACTCTTTTTTTTTTTTGGTTGAGAATATAATCACAAATCAGGAAAACCTATTAGTTTTGAGTTAGATGTTTAAACATGGTATCAAAGCAGATAGCTCCAGGCACAGGTATTCAGAAGTAAATATCCACTATCACCCATTGATTCAACCAAGTGTTTTGCCCACTCAAAAAAGAAGTCAGGCCAAAGATGTGGGGGTGCGTTGAGAATGTAATCCCACATCAGGGAAACAGTATTTAATACTTCAGTATATAAACCTCTCCAACCAGTGTCAATTGGTTTCGAGTTGACATCCTTAACACAAGAAGTAAATTCTTGGTTCCAAGAGTAGAAAGACACTACTAGCCAATAACTTGTAACATAACACCAATGGAATTTGGATTGATAATCTAAGCTAGTACACAACTTTGATGGTGTACAATGCAAGGGATAAGTACCTGAGTATAATAACCTGTATCAGGTGTTCCGTCCAAGTTAAGAGTAGATGCTAATACCATCATGAATTTATCCCCAACATGCATAGGATATATCTCCGTATTTACGTCTAGCTGCATATACATGTCAAACTGCTCGCTCCGCGCTTCAATGCGAGAAACTAAAAATTCCATCAATGCAATTGTTAGTTCGAAAGATCAATACATAGGCCTTGTTATATTTCAGGAAGAATAGTAAAAAAAATCTTCGATTGTCAAAAGTGCAAGTCCAGTCTTCCCTAGTAGCAGGGAAAATTCTTAAAGAAACAGCTAAAGAAAAACATAGGTATCACACTCTAAGGAGTAAGACCTAGAGTAATGCTATAAGTGATGCAGATAATGAGAAATTCAAGAGAGAACAAAGTTGCAGAAGGAAAGTTTATAGGTTTATTATCCTTTAAAGTGGCTGACTGGGGACCTTAGGTAGTTGAGTTTCGGTTTTGGTAGCCTCGTTCCTTTATCTTCATTGATGCAAGAAAGACAAAATGGTTGAGAAACCTCCAGTTCTGGATTTCTTTTACTGGAAACAAATGCAGAACTGGAGGTTTCTCAATGAGTGCCGGTGTTATATAAGATGGGTTAAGGGGTCTTACCTAAGGTTTATCTAGGATTTACAAATCAAGAGTCTATATCTTTTAAATATACAGAAGTGACAAATCTCTGCGTACAACCCCTTGATGATTTCAATTTAATGGACACCAATTTATGAATAATATTACATGTATACAGAAGCTATTGATGGATTCGGGGATAAAAACTAAAGTCCAAGGTGTCAATTACTATGGAATTTCAGAAACATACAACTGGAGTTTCTACTTCTTTCTTTGCTTAGTTTCCTACACTTAAAGAACTGTTTACCCCTAAAACCTGATGCAAACAGATAGTATTCCATCCACTTATATGCCTATGCCAAGCCAATGTCGGACTATCATTCTCCTCTGTTTGAAAGCCTTGCATCTTTGCAAGGGGGCTACCAACCCCTCAAACACCATTGCTGGGACTCCTCAGGAACGTTGACGAGGATTCTTCATCCTAGTCACACTACCACCTCGGAACCTCGCTCCAAAACTCGCACGTGCTCTCGCTCCCACCCCAAAACCCAGTATAGTACTGAGGCTCCCACCCCGTAACCTCACACCGGCTTACGCTCCCACCCACGCTCCAACCAAGCATTGACCACTATTGGATTGGGACACAATCCATGCCTGATGGAGGATCCATAGGGTTGGGCATGTGCTTTTAAGGTATCACGGCTGCCCATATTGTGTAAAATTATGTAAGGTATGAGCGCAAAACCGAATCTCGATAGCATCAGTTATGCTACCACCGAGGCATTCACACTGATAGTAGTCTCTTCAGTCATTTGCAAAAAGGGAACCACAATGTTCTCTGGCTAGAAGACCTATGTATATTGCCATGCCCAGTCGTTGTCAGGTTATCATCCAAAGCGGAGGACCAACTGCCCCTTAATTAACCTACCACCATCAGAAGCTTTTCATTGTGAACAGAAAAGTATGCATGTGTTGTAGTTTACTTCCCTTTGGGTGAGATAAAATTCGTAGTTGGACATACTTAACCAAAGCTCTGCGCAATCAGGAAATAACTGGAACTAGAAAGGAGCAAAGGTATGCACGCATCAATACCTTAGTTGCAGGAAACTCCTAATATGGTGACGTTTCTCTCTCGGAAACTCGCTTTTGCGATCCCAAGTTAGGAGCTCCATGGGATCTCGTCCCAAGCTAAGATGGGAACTCGATCCCGCTAGCTGGATAGAGATGCATAGAACAAGTGAGAGAATACATGAAAATCAAGCTCTTTTCAACTCAATTCCTTGTTTTTCTCTTCCTTCAAGTCCTTAAAGCCTTCTTGTCTATTGTTCTTGTCTATGTAAACTATACTAAACAAATGATAATACTCTTTACGCATTTATTTATTCAAGCCGCTCCCAACCTCAGATTCTTCTTGGTGCTTACGCTTCCCCGCCCCCGTTCCCGCCCCCGCCCCCGCTTTGGGCAACTAAGATCAATACGCAGCATGCCTATATACATGTTCACAAAAGTCGAAAAGGTCAAAAGACAAATATATCATGTTTTAACTGGAAAAGTCAACATTTTATAAGCTCCCTACAAAATGTAGGAAAAATAAGAACAAAAACTACAGCCATGAAGGATGTATGCGTATACCTCTATCAAACTTTTTGCCCTCTGCATCCAGGGTATCGGTTCTAAAAATATCTTCAAAAAGAGTTTCAACCATCCTCACTGGAATAGTCGCCTCTGAACGATGGAGGTTCAAGGTAAACCTAGAAGCACAAAAAGGAGGAAACAAATGGAAAGATGGAAGCTAAGAGAAGTCAATGCCAAATGACATAATTTAATGCTAAGAAAAAATATTATACTGCAAAAATAGTAGCTTAAAAAGATAGAGGTCGGGACTAGCATCCCAATCCAACATTAGTGTACGTGCACTAGTAATCATATATCCAGAAAAAACAGAACCAAAAAGGGGAAAAACAAGCCCACAGAATAAGAATTTAAAGCCTTCAATTAAATGTATCGAGTTAAATCGTATGAATTTGTTGGATGCTTTACAGGTCGGGTCATAGTAAAGAGTAATGCCGACTGTCATGTCTATCAAATGATTACCATGTATAAGTATCTCGAAATGAATGTACACGATAGTTCTGAGTGGTACAAAGACGAGAAAAGAAAAACCAAAAGATTTGGACAGTCCTAGAAGGCAATGCTAAGTTAGTCTATAGTTAGGACCAAATGATTTTTTTCATTTCTCTTATCGTCCAAACACAAATCGCCAAGAAACTACCTCTACGTCGCATTTCTGCCTTCTACCTGTATGAACTACCCCCCAAATTTCATACCCGTTAAAAAAACGGCCATACTGTCCACTATACGGTATACAGGGAGAAACTTGCATACCAGCCGAGATGTGCAACTTTGTGTCCTGCTACCACTACCATCACTGCAGATCCTTGTTCTCGGCAAAACGATAAAATTTATCAACTCATCGGGACTCGTAACCAAAACGATCACAACTTCCTCAGATCCGTCACCAATTACCACCTCAGATCCGCCACCAAACAAATCACTGCCATGTGCCTTTCCCCTGTCCTGCTTATCTTTGACATCATCGTAACCCCTTCTCTATTTATCCCACAGCACACACGCCACCTTTTAACAGATTCTCCAACAAACCCACTAGACCACCACTACTATGGCGAGATCTCCTTTAATTGTTGTTGTCTATGTTACATGGACTCGGTACGAGTGTCGGAGTCGAACACGTGTCCAAGTGTCGGATTCGTCTATTTCTCAAAACCCAAGAGACGGGGACACGGCAAAATATTCCTATCTATTCTTGTATTTTACTTATTCCTTTGTCTACACGGTGTTGTAAGTTCTACAATCGTTTTAATTTAGACTGAGATCATCTTAAAGCAAAAAACGAACTGAAAGAAACACTATAATATAGTGTTCTTAGTGGCATATCCTACAGGATGTGTCAGACACATATCTCATACCCATGTCCAAGTGTCGAGTGTCCGACATGGATATTTCACGCATTTTGAAGAGTCCATGTAATATAGGCTATCGTCTACAAGAAATATACTAGATCTCAACTCCATCATTAATAGGATGGGAAAAATGAGATGATGATAATAATGATGGGAGTGATGGCTGGTCGATATCTAAATTAGAGGGGAAGTGGGAGTATTTGCAGATGGGGTTTTAATTGGTGCAGTGGGCGTCTTCCAGTGGTATGGAAATGTGCCGTCAAAAGGTAGAGGAGAATCTTACAATACATTGTGGGACTCACTATGTTACATGGACTCGGTACGAGTGTCTGGATCGGATACGTGTCCAAATGTCGGACTCGTCTAATTTTGAAAACGCAAGACACAGGGACACGGCAAAATGTTCATATTTATTATTGCTTTTTAGTTATTTCGAAGGCAAAAAGGTGTTTTATGTGATGCATTTGGTTTTAATTGACAACTTATCTCTACTCAAAGCAACTACTAATTAAACAAAAGACTATAAGATAGTATCATAATGGCATATCCTATGAGATGTGTCGGACACATATCTCATACCCATGTCCAAGTGTCGAGTGTCCGACACGGGTACTTCACGCAAAACCAAAGAGTCCATGTAACATAGGGGACTCATAAAAAAGTTTGAGATCTAGTGGAAATAACTAAAAGAACACGAATGTCTTCTAAGTGAAAGTACCAATGTTATCCTATCTATATATATCTTAAAAGTTTAAAAGGACGTACTTGGTGCCTAAAATTTTTAGACCAAGTATCTAAAAACAAGTAAAAATACAAAATTGCTGTAGAATCCCAGACGGTAGCTGTAAGACCCCAAATAATCTACAAATTATTATTTTATTTTATGGGCGATTTTCGTAATTTTTATGATATTTGGGATACTTTTAAATAAGTAAAATATCTTTAGGGGTCTTATGAATTATTTACGAAGTTTAGAGATATAAGGACTAATCAGTTGCCCCCCCCCCCCCCCCCGATAAATTGAGTTTGGTAATCAGAAAGACAGAAGAAAGAGAAAACTAGGGTTTTGGAGGACTGTAAATTTCTACTCACAATTGGTAAGTGATCTTGAACCCACTTTGATTATCAGGATGAATTAGATCACATTAGGGTTGTACTTCTAAAGATTTTAACTTAAATGAGCTAATTAAAATAATTAGGTCCTAAGAATTTCAAAAGCTTATACAACTTTGTAGATTTTATTGCGTGAATTGAGGTGAGGGTTGCATACATTACGTCTACCTCCTTAGCTTATACGGCTCCATGCGTTTAATGTTTTATATCAGATCCCTCAAATTTTATTCTCGTTTAAGGTGAAACTGGTTTTGATTTTCGATTCATGTGTCACTTGTTCTATTCGGTTGTTTAAGGGCTTTTTTGTTGATTCATTGTTTGAGCACTCCGTGAGTTTGGTCTTGGGTAACCAATCCAACAATGAATTGTAATCATTCTAATTGACTTTTCAATGTCCTTTGGTCTAGAAAGAAGTGAAAAGCTCTCCTTTCCTTCCAAAATAAACACATTACCCGTCCAATTTGTGCCGATGTGGCACACCATGTGTCACTATATTATTTGTCTTCGTCCTTTTGTACTCGTTTGGCTCTATATCTTTATTTTGGTCATATCTCAGCTCATATGAACTCTGATTCAAGCGATTCAACTTCCATTGAACTCGTCTCTTCGTCCCCATCGACTGGAGTCTAAAATCAAATATTTTTTTAACTTGTTAGTCATCCTTTTTTAAATTCAAAGTTTTGATGCGTTATGCCTTTGAAATACTTTGATGTCCATTAGATCTCTTTGAATTGAATCAATTTTTAGAACCTTCACGTGCTTAGGTTGATGCCATGACATGATATGACAATTGCTATTAGTATGCAAACTTTGAACTTAGAATCTTCGCGTGCTTAGGTGAACAGGTTTTACACTCATGTACTAAGTGATAGTATCGTATTTGATTATTAGTTCAATCATTTGAATATAAATCTGTCTTTGACTCGATATTTGATAGGTTAATATCCTGAAAATGAAACTTGTCGTGCTAAGATTATTTTGTCCTTGTACTTTGGTTTTTATATGTTTCTTTTGGATTCAGCTATGAGTTATTGAGCACCTACGTTGTACTCCGTGGGAGGGGGGGTGTGTGTGTGATTCTTGCTGGGTTTTGTGCTCACCCCCACCCCACCTTCTGCCCCCATTTCATGTAATTAAGCTGAAACGGAGTCGAGGAGTTAATAGCATTATGCCGAAGATGGAGTGGTACTTTAATTGATAACTCTTTTTAGTGGCTTTGGAATAAAAACTTTGTAATAGCTTTTCATTTAGTGGCTGTTTGGGAACCCCAAATGGTCGGGAAATGGTTATTTGTTATCAAATTTCCTCAGTGGTTACTAGACTTTGATGGTTCATGTGAGTGATTTGATTTCGAATATATTTTAGAGCTCTGAATTACTTTTTGAGGTTATATTTTTGTAAAATATGTTGGGTATCATATTTCTCGTAAGCAGGAATATTTTAAAATAGTATGTGAAGGTTCGCCTCTGGGTCGAGGACATGACAGTAGCGGTACATACCATTTCAGAGAAAAAACCGGTATCCACTCTAGTACAATATTGATAACTATGACGGCCAGCAAACTAGAGAAGATAAGAAATATGACTCAAGTTCAAACACTGGCATCTGCACCCCCTCAAAGAGGGTACATGTTTGTCTCCTTCCAAAGACACCAAAACAGGCAAAGGGAATGAATAATCTAACCTTTACCCCCTTTTTCATCTATTAAACAGCCCAGCACCTCAAAAGTTTTACCACTGAGTGTGGCATCACCTAGCTGATCCCCATCATAAGAAACACCAAATCGCAAAGCTCCTTACACATCGAACAATGGAAGAGGATTTGAGCCAGACTCCCCATTAAGTTTGCACAGATAGCAGCAATTTAAATAGATTTTACCCCTCCTATGCAGGATTTCACCCCTAAACATAGAATTCTGGGCAGCTTCCCACCCAAACAAGCAAACCCTTTGAGGGGCTAAGAATCGCCGAATCATATGCCAAGTATAAGGGATGGTAGCTCGTCTGTCAAAAGCTCATAGAAAATCTTAAAGAAAAGCACCCCTTCACACCACACCTCTAAACAACCTTGTCGGACTCCCCCCTCTGCACTATTGCAGTCGAGACATGCTCCAACTACTAAGCGTCAAAATTAGGCCTGGAAAGACAAAACCGAGAGTGGTTTTACCCCATCAAAGAAGACATACTGACCAACCAGCACTTCTTTCGCTTGCCAAATAAACAACTCAGGGCAAGCTTCGGAAAGCACCTCCTTACCACACTAAAGCTCCAATTCCAAGGGCACACCCGAGTACCAACCCCCACTTCAAAGCAAAGCTCACTCGCAAATGACCCCGACAGAAGCCATATGCCCTCTGAATCTCCTTAGGGAACCAAAGTCCTCCCCGCATCCAAAGTTACCCACCACCACCCTCATTCTCAAAAGGGCATCCCTTTGTGCATGAGCCACCAAAGCTATTTTACCAAGGAAGGCTTTGTAACAATTCTCGAGCTTCTAATTCCAAAACCTACAGAGTGAGTTAGAGAGCAAATGGGAACTAACCAAGTGATGTTTCCTCTCCTCCAAGGAACCCTGCCACGAAAAGACATACCGCAACTCCTCCAATCTTTGCGCGATAAAAACAGGAACCAAAATGGTGACATTAAATTAAGTGGGGAAAGAGTACTTTCGATAAGTCTGTGTCTTTCACCCTTTCCAAACTGTTGTCGTTTCCACCCAGCCAACCTTTAAAATGTGCCACCGCTAGGCTCCAACAGGCAACATCTTCAAAGGAGGCACCCAAGGAGTATACCTCTAAAGAAACCCCCTCAACACCCTAATCCAAATGTCACCACAGAGCCTCTATGACAATCGAAAAAAGGAGAGGGGGAAAGAAAGTCACCTTGTGGCGTCCCCTTGAAGAATCAAAGAATCCAACTGGAGAGTCATTCACCATTTTAGAACATTTAGCCAAGGAAATACACCATTCCATCCACTTCCTCCATCTCGCCCCAAAGCCCACTCTTTCCCACAAATAAGTAAGAAACCTCCAATCTACGTGATCATACGCCCTCTCCTCGACATCCCATTTACAAACAAGTCCCCTGGCATCCCCAATCTGACTCTAGAGTCCAAGCATCAAAACCGCATCCAAGATCTTTCGGCCCCACAAAAGGACTCTGAGATTCTGAGACAACATTAAAGGGAGTCCACTGAAGCCTCATTGCTAACAACTTAGACAGATTCTCACTTCGTGCCACGGTTTTTACCCTTTCTTGTTCGTAGCTAAAGTGGTTGTCACTTTTCACATGAGGTAAGGTCCCACTGCGCCCCCGTTCCCCTCCCTACATTCCCTCCTACGACAGTTGATTGATAAATAGAAATTGGCTTCATTACAAAGTCGTTTTCTTACTTGAATAATGAAATAAAATAACTACAGGGGAAGTTCTACATCCGTGGTTCTAAGTAGCACACCGACATCGACGGGGACACCGGACACCGCAATTTCCAAAAAAAAAAGATTTTGGACGCTGCCCGATTAGGTTAGTGCACCGTTTTTTTCGGATGGCTTAATTAAAGAAAGATAGATAAAGAGAACTGCAAGAATGAGAGGGCCGCTCAGGAA
Source organism: Escallonia herrerae (assembly GCA_033070095.1). Lineage (NCBI taxonomy): Eukaryota > Viridiplantae > Streptophyta > Magnoliopsida > Escalloniales > Escalloniaceae > Escallonia > Escallonia herrerae. The sequence goes on along the minus strand of JAVXUP010000986.1, from coordinate 227,228 downwards.
GGGATCGCGGCCGCAGAATTTTTTTTATATATTTTTATTGTTTATACATATAGTCATTAAATATCAAATACATTCTAAGTCGAAAGAAGTAAACCATAATCAATAACCACAAAAGCAACTCAAATAAAAGTCATGCTTAAAAATTTTAATGCAATATATAGTACCAAAAAACATGGTACATAACATAAGAAAGTACTTCACTACTCAACTCTTACTAAGTCATACAAACAGGTAACAGAAACAGGGAAGCGCCCTCTTCTTCACCACCCAAACAAAAACAGTAACGGTGAATAGAAACAGGGAACTCTTACAAGTCATAAGAAATTACTTCACTACTTAACTCTTACAAAGTCATACAACTATCATCTCTTTCCTTCGACCAAGGGCTCAATCTATAAATAGTGTCACCTTCGAATGTACCGAAACGAGAGAAAGATGAGAGAGAAAGAAGGAGACCTCAGTAAAGAAGGGTAAAAGAAATAGATGAGAAATAAAGAGACGAAGGTACCTGTTGCTGGAGTCCGAAGACAGCGGCAAGATACGAAGGCGAGATCCTCCGGCGACCAGTTTGGTGGGTCGTCTGCTTCGTTCACTTCTCTTGACGCCACTCAGAAGACAACGGTGATGGGTCGATCTAATTGGGGTTCCTTAAAGTCGGATTAAATGCACATAAAACCCCATACTTTGGGTCATTTACACGGAATACTCCAGGGTTTGAATTTTGATTCTCACCACCCCAAACTTCCAATTTTGGTGCACATAGCACCATTTAACGATTTTTAGTCGATTTTTTGGGATGTCTGTTAGAAACCAAAGGGCACAAAGGTAACTTACTCCATAAACACACTGCCGACCTAATATTCTCTCTCCAAGTCAGACTCTCTATCTCTCTCTCATCTAATTTCACTTACAAACCCAACGGCTTTGCCGACGCCCTTGCCGAAGAACCTCGTCAGCGGCCTTGCCGGCGTCACCAACCTCGTCAACGGCCTTGCCGACACCCTCCTCGTCAGCGTCCCACTTGTAGCCATCACCAGCCAGGTCCCCTGCCGTATTTCCTACGCCCTTGCTGACGAACCTCGTCAACGGCCTTACCAGCGCCCTCCTCGACAGCGTCCCCCTCGTAGCCATCAACAGCCTTGCCGGCGCCCTCCTCGATAGCGTCCCCCTCGTAGCCATCACTGGCCAGGGGCCCGTAGTATTGCCAACGCCCTTGCTGACAAACCTCATCAACGGTCTTGCCGGCCCCACCAACCTCTTCAGCGGCCTTGCCGACGCCCTCCTCGACAGCATCTCCCTCGTAGCCATCACCGGCTAGGTCCCCCGCCGCATGATCAGTACTGGCACCTTCCAGGAGACCCCCATCTTGCCGACGCCCTTGCCGACGGAACTGACACCCATTTTGACCGCCGAGCAAGGCATTCGGGTGATGTGGCTGCCAACAAGGACATTTAAGTGAAGTGCCCATTTTAACCTTGAAATTATAATAGCCGTCCTCAGATTTTGAATTTCAACTGTCAAATGGTGATATGTGCACCAAAATTGAAAGTTTGAGGTGGTGGGAATCAAAATTCAAACCCTGGAGTGTTCCGTGTAAATGACCCCAAAGTATGGGGTTTTATGTGCATTTAATCCCTTAAAGTTTACTTCTAATAGAGCTCCAAAATTATCAATTATTACACAGAAACCCCTGAAATAAGTTTGAAAATTTATACTTTAACCCATTCATTTCGACAAGTGTCACGGATACGGATGCTTATGAGTTATGAGGCGTAGAATGGACAAGGTCTCCAAAAATGTTCACTAAGGATGTGTTTGATAACGCAATTAAGCACTTAGAACTTAATGTTTTCAACGATTTTCAATTAAGTGCGTTTGATAACGCTAAACCTTATATCACTTAAAAATTTAATTCCTACTAAAAATAAACTAAAATTTTAAATCAAGGTAAAGCTGATCACTTAATTTTAAGTAAGATGGTTAAAAGTTATTTAACATGTTTTTACATAAAAAAAAATCATTACCACCACGATATCGTCTCAATAAATTTATTGGTAACATTGCTTTCACCACAATACAACCACCACCACAACCATTATTTTCTTTTACTACCACTATCACAATAATCACGACCTAGCCACTGTCATCGATACCACCACAAGAACACCGCCACCTCCACCTTATTGTCGCTGATGTCACTATGTTTATTTTCGCCAAAATTATTTAAAGATCCATCACACTACAACCACTATTATGATCGCCATGTCGCCGTCTATCGCTATCATCACAATTATCAACACCACGTCTTCACGCACCATTACCGCCACCATTGATACCTTTTTGCAGCCGCCACTGCCACCACCACCACCAATGCTCTATCTTCATTGTCACCACCCCTACTAATAGGATTTTAGTCCCTAAAAAAGTTATAAAGTACATAAACAAAATGCATAAATTTAGTAAAATGGATAAATTTGTAAATAAACAATTTTCAGACGTCTGCTTTTGGTTTACAGACAGATTAACTTACTTTTCTTAAAAAATCAGTTGCTTAAAGTTTTCAGTTTTATAAATTCAGTACTTAATTTTTTAGCCTTAAATTGACAATTCTACACATACTTCTTCTTATACATAATTGACAATTCTAAAGACCTAGAGGACAACTCTAGAAAGGTAATGAGACTTGTAAATATTTAGATAATATTGTATATAGCTCTAGAGACAGAATGTAGATCGAAAGATCAAATGTATTCCCACCATTTGTTGAGGAGATGTAGTAGTATAAATAGTTAAGGCCTCACTTAGTTAAGACATAGAGTGATCAAAGTATTGTAGCATTCTTTAAGTAATGAATATCATTCTCTCAAACTCTTGTTTTTCTTCGTTCATTTACTCTTAACATCTCCCAACATGGGGATAGGCTGATTTAGTGTGTAAACGGGGGCTTTGATTTAGCTAAGTGTCGCACGGTCGACTTAGGAAGTCTTTAGTGCCGTGATAGGTGGTATTCCTAATTTTAAAAAAAATAAAATCTAAAACTGCTAAGAGGCGTCCGACACGTGTCGGGAGGTGTCGATAGATATCGGACACCATACCTCATCTTATATGAGGTGTCGGTAGGAATCAGACAATATACCTTACCCTCATTCAGGTGTCGGTGCTTCCTAGCTGTGATTTAATTCAAATTATACATCGCTAAAGCATATATAATGCATGCTTGTTATGTCTTATTGTATCTGTATTGTATGGATTTGGGAACAAAACTGGAGTCCAACCAAAGACTTCAAGTGCATAAATTTATCGTTTCTAGCTAGTCTACCGAATATTGAAAGAAACGACTACTATACAAGTGATTTCAGTTACTTTGTTCTCTCAGTGTTGTTTGTGCTGTTTTTAGGGCTTTAGTAAAATTTTCAAAACATAAAGAACCTAGATAAACTTTGGGGTTTATTAACTTATTATTCAACGATGAACAACAAAATTTACAATTAGGAACGGAGATTGATTACCCTTTCCCCACAACTTTCACAGCAACCAAACGGAAAAAACCGAAGAGAGAAAGAAAGGTGTTTGGTACCTGATTCGGTTCGAATCTCCCGGGAAGTCTTTCACTCTTCAGAAGGGTGTCCCATTATTGTAATCAAAGTGAAAGGAGGCATTTTATATGGCGGGCATATTACTATTTGGCACTCTAAGAGCCCGTACGTTTATAATATTAGTTTTCTGTTTTCATGATTTCATATTCAGTTTGAAAATGCGTTCATATACTTTTATCATTTTGATCAAAAAAATTTAGCTATTTTTTTTTAATATTGAGTTAAGTTTAGATGAAAAAAACTGAAAACACCTTAAAGGTGTTTTCAATTTTTTGTCATTATTTGAGTAATTTTATCTAAAACAAAAATAGAAAATGGTAAAAGTACGCACAAAAAAAAAATCATTTTCATCATCATTGCAAAAAACTGAAAACAAATATCGTAAACGTACGGCCCTAAGTTTTTCGGTTGTGCCTAAATAATCCTCTGACACTTTTGACAAGTTCTAGGTTATTTATTTCCGTAAGTTTCAATTATCTGCTTACACTGTCTTGGTCAAGCTGTCATGCGTATGCATCTTTGTAACACTGCTCAAACATTTATTTGTTATAAAATTTATATTTTAATTATTAGAGGTGTTAAAATAGGTACAGCAGTGATATAGTTTTAAAAAAAAACGAATTGAGGTGTGGGATAGGAATAAGAAAAGTGGAGGCAATTCTATGGCACGTGGGGGAGAGATTGTAAACCAGTTTTTTGCTAAAATGCGATACTCGTTACGCAAATAAATATGTCACACCAATGTTTGCATTGGCTTTATATATAACATACATGTAGTTATGAATATTAATGAAGATATCGATTAGAATTTAGAAATTTTGTTGCTCCTTCTAAGATGACTGCAAAATGGAAGGTTGAATATTCACAAGATTTTTTCTCCACCGGTCATTTTTTTTACTCTCTTTTCAAAACGCTAATATTTTTAAAGGCTAATCTTTTACTATATTATATATCTGTTCTCTCTCTTATTTTTGAAATTTTCATTTATTTTTCCATCGTCGTGTGTCGCGTTTCCACGCAACTTTACTCTCGTTGTGTCTTGGACCAAGGGGCACGGAAAATTTATACGTCTGTTTTTTGAATTGCCGCTGAAGATATATACTACACTTTTGGACTTTAGGCGACCAACTTTCACTCGATAGACTAAAGGCTGCAATTCCCGTAGATCTTTTCAAAGAGAGGGCCATTTCGGTAAAAAAGGATTTTCAGAATCCTGCCTATATAAACACTGTCCGTTGATATCGTTATCCACATTCAAAACTCCAGATTGCCAAGTACAGCCCTGTACTCCCACCTCAGCGCAGGAGAAGAAGGAAGGAAATGGCTTCTATGTCTCTGCATCTCCCACTTGGTAATACGTTCATCATCACATCACACCTTCTATACTCTTCACATGATGTTTTGGCCTGTTCAATTTTCTGACTTCATTTGTTTCTTATGCCTGCATCAAGAATGTTTTCCTGAAAACTTTCCCGGAAAGCTTTGATGTCCAAGTGGTTTAGAATTCTCGGTAATTTGAACCTTCTGGGGTTTGCAGTCTAATTCCCTTATTTGACGGGAAATGCTGGTTCCGCTAAGCTATTATCCAATGTACATTACTACAATCACACATGTACTTACAGTACGTAGGGAGGGCTACTTGAATGATTCCTTCTGTCACTTCTTCCGTTGCGGAAACGTCATTGGCAGAACATGTGTCATTTGAGCGACAAAAGGGGTCCAAAATCGGAAATGTAGAAAGGGATCGCGCTAGTATGGGTTATATAATGCCTCGCTCAATAGGGCTAGTCTACCAGGTACTTCTGAGTTCACTCTGAGAGTCTTTTAAGACGAATTTCATACTATCTCACATCCTATGTGGGGTATTACAATCTTGTATCCCAGACCACTATGTTCAATAGAGCATGTAGCTGATCAGGAATGTAGTTGTTTCTGTTTACGGCCATATAATTCTTTCTGGAATGAGCCATTTTGACTTCGAACTTCTTTTCTAGAAGAGCAGCTGGTCAAACATTCAGCCCTTTCCAGGACCTACAAAAGGCAGGAGCCTTGTGCAGTAGACTGCCCTTATATAGCTGATCAAACTATTCATATTGATGGGCATTCTACTCTTTTTAACAATGAAGTACAGCTTAGTGTTTCTTTGTTCACATTCACTGATTGGATATTACCTGTATAGGTTCTGTATCTGCTAAAAGTTTGCTGGATCATCAAACTGCCGGAATCAAAGTTGGAGGCTTCACCGTTCAGTGTTCAAGCTCGGGTGTGGGAGTAAGAGCTTCACAGATTAAACATGGAGAGGGGTTAACCTTAATAAAGCGCAGGGATGCCATTAGTCTGGTTCTTGGAGTTTCGAGCCCCTTGGTAGGCTTCGATGCTGAGGCAGCTGGATTGCCCCGAGAAGATAAACCAAGACTGTGTGATGATACTTGTGAGAAAGAGCTTGAAAATGTATGGTGAGATTGCATAGCGCCCTCACCTTTTAATTTCCCTTCATTGTTAAGTCTCAGTTATCCCACTTTGCAACGCATATGTGTATACGTCGTCTTACATGTATAGACAGGATCACGTTAGTTGTGTCTTATGTCTCGCTGATTTGGGGAATCATCTCTAAAATTCTATAATCCTAGATATCAGGAACAAAATTATTACTAATCCACATTTGGATGGAATGGTTTGATAGGAAACTGATTCCCAATGCCTCATAGATTGCCTCAAGGCAAGTGTCAACTAAAGCACATAACAAATTAGGACTTCATAAATGCACTTATCTTTGGCACTCATGGTTTTTCAAGCCCCTAGCTAAAAGACATTTTAACTGTCATTATAAACATGTATGGAGCACATTGACTAAAATCTGACAGTATGTATTAACTACTTGAAGCAGACTGGACCGTTAATATTGTTGAATTGTATAGGCTACTAGAAAAATCTCAAGAAGTCTGCTTCAGTGACTTGTTTCCAATATTTCAGCGGTCAATATAGAATGCATTAATTTTAACCACTATAATCACTTTATGCCATTAACTAACCTTTATATGTTTTCTGGAAGAACCTCTTAGTGATTTGGTATCGCATTACATACACCTTTTTCTGCCTTGCAGTTGGTAGAGTGCTACTTGAGATATATTAAGTCACCCATAGTTTTAGTAATCAGCTAACAAGATTTGAGTACTTCAAGCTTTTAAGGATTTCGGTTGCACTAGATCTTCAACTTCTTTGGATATTTCGAAGCTGTAAATTATGGCAATTTTCCTATCTGAAGGTACCTATGGTAACTACGGAGTCCGGCTTGCAGTACAAGGACATTAAAATTGGTGAAGGGCCAAGTCCCCCAGTTGGCTTCCAGGTACGTTTCCTGCTAATTTTACTATAAAAGATAAACAGCAAAAAACTTTGGGACACCGGCTCCCTTCCATGCCTCATTTCATAGGGAACCTCAAAAATATGTCTTTGGTTTTATTCCTCTAACTGTCATTAGATCATTCAGTATATCCCATTTGGTTAAACCTTTTGAGGCACATTTAGGATATTAAATGTGTATTGATGACATGATGACAATATTTGAATTGAAAATGCATTTTAAGGGGTACAAGCTATACGTGTCAACAGAAAATGTGCTAAATGTACTCTGTAATTGTGATAACCAGGATATCTATATCTTGTCGTGGATTCTATGATAGGTTTTCCTGTAATGCTCTATAAAACCTTGTTCATAAAGCCAAGTTACACAGTGGTGCCTCTAAGACCAACTACAGAACTTTTGATGTTAAATTTTATTTTGTTGAGAACAAAGTAAATTATTGTTTATTGGTAAACTGGAAAAGCATATGGACTTAGAAGCTTGAGGGGTCTGATCCAAAAGGAACCGTCATGAATTAGTTTCAAAGGTTAGGCACGCCTTCCCTTTATTATGCAGTTGGGGCACTTCTGCTGTGTATTCTTGAAACCTTGAAAGAGTTTCAGGAACTTTTGGTTGCTTACTATGAAAATTTCATTTTTCTTAGATACCAAATCTTTATATATGAAGACAGTCATGATATTTAAATCGTCAATACAGACAAACATGCACAACTTTTTACCTTTTTGCTGAAGGTGCACTGAAATTGTTACCGAAGAAATTCATTGTGATTTGGTATTTCATTCGTGGAGGACTATGACCCTCCATCTTTACCTTTATGAGCTTGAGAAAATTAAACTAGGCAGTGGATTGCAAGCTACTTAACATTTTATTCTACTCAACTGTCATCTCATGAAATATTCTTTAGAGAGAGTCAAAATCAGCGTATCAACATCATTTATGGCCGTGTTAAAAGCTCCATTGAACTAGTTCTCTCTGTCTAGCTTATTGGATTCTGTGCATCTCCTTTATTTTTTTCATTTCCACTGCTTTCCCAGCAGTATATTTGAGAGTGTGTTGCCTGTATTGTTCTTCCTAAGTCCTATCAAGAGAAATTCTCTTTTGCTGGAGATCTTCAACTACAAGGCCGTCAATCCATTCCCCCTTGCACAATGCCAAACGAACTATAAGGATGGGGAAAAAAAGCTAACAAGTGTAATGCTCACCAGTGACAGCCCAACTTGCAAGGTTCACTGTAATCACCGTATAAGCATTCAGACATAGTTATTGACAATGCATCTATTGGCATTATAAAGCTGAGCCAAGAGTCGAGGCGGCTAACATGTTTGCCTGGGAAGAGTCACTTTCCTTTCTGTTGTGGCTATTTTCAAGTTGAAAACTGGGATTAAATTACTCTAGTAGCTGGAAAGGAATATCGTGTCGGTGCTATTTATTTCTGTTTGTACATGATTGTAATGTTTATCAATATCAGAATATAACTGCCGGCTGCTTTGAGAATTTTGAAGTGTAACAATCTTAGCATCGGAATTTCTGTTAATGACATAGTAACTAGCGATATGCTAATTCTGCTGTGTAGCAGGCTTGTCAACATTTTACACTCGTCGGCGTTATATGTTGAGGTTATTGTTCTTCAAATGGTCTTTATACTCTTCCTTCTTGGTCACAGGTGGCTGCAAACTATGTTGCCATGGTTCCATCGGGACAAATATTTGACAGGTAAGTACTATGTCTTTAAAATCTATTCATGTATTAGCAGCAATGCGTTGACTAGTCATGGTTATAACCATTTTATAATCATCTAAGAAAAAAATGAACGGGAGTTGGTGCTTTATCGGAGGTCACTTGCATATAAATCTTCTTCCACCTATTTATAGTTTATAGCAGGGGGAAAGGTCTAAAGAATTTCATGACACACACACACATGCACTCGCACACACACACAGATTTTATTCCTATTACATGGCCCAACAGGATTGCTTTTTGTTTTAGATGATATGCTATGTAGACCCATTTCTAAGTTGATTAAAACTAGAAGTCTGCTCTTGTTTTTACTCTAAATCCTTTCTTCTTAATCTCACAGCTCACTGGAGAGAGGATTGCCTTATATCTTTCGTGTGGGATCTGGTCAGGTAACTTACAGATTTTGCTTCTAATACACATATGGTATAAAGAACTCTTACTTCCAAGGCAGTCATATTAATGGATGAGATTAGCTACCTGATTGTCCAAATTGGTGAGATTCTAGTTAATCACATGAAGAAGAAAAAGCAGTCTGTTTACCACAAAATTCTTTTCTGTTTCTGAATTAGTAAACAAATAGAAAAACTCCGTTCTCTCCGCTTGGAGTAAATTAGAGTTTCAATCTCGAAGATTCAATCTGTAAAGTTTTTAGGGATCAGTGTGCTTATGTTTTTGCTTGAAGATGTTTAGCTCACTTTAATTTGCAACATTTCCAATGTGTGCTAACTTAAAGGACTGGTATAGGTGATCAAGGGACTTGATGAAGGGATCCTGGGAATGAAAGTTCGAGGGAAACGCCGGCTCTACATTCCTGGACCAGTAAGTTCGTTTGCTGATACCTGTAGCTTATATAGCCTCCTTTTACCTGAGTAATATAAATAGTTAGGCGGTATTTGTTAGTGCCTATTAGTTCATTATTACCTTTTCTTTCTGGACTTCACAAGTCATGCTGACTATTCTTATCTCTTGGAGCATGCCCCTCCAAATATAATCTTGGTGCTCCTCCCCAATCCCACCCTCTAAAGGTCAACCCACCCTTGATTAAAATGTAATTATCAGCTAAAAGTAGAAGGTTTCAGCACGGAAAATGTTGGGAAATGTGCCATTTGAAAAGAAGCAAAGGTGAGAAGGACCATTCTCAAGGTGGAAAAACTGGGATTCTTTAGTGTGACTTCCGCACGATGACCTAATATAGGCTGTGGGGTAGAAGTGATGATTCCGCGAACCCACTGCCAATTGACTTTGTATTCGCCACCTTGAAGCCCCTTTTGCTTGTACTAGTTCCCGTAGCTAGATGAACACAACCCCGAAGCAAAACATTTGGTTTATGATTTCATTAACTATCTTAAGGGTCAGTTGATGTTTGAACACAAGTAGAGATTTGTAGTATTGTAGCTAGGACATGCATAACTTAGTAAGTCTAGCAATTCGGGATCAGTAAGTTTGTTTGCTGATACCTAGCTCATATACCCTCCTTTTACCTGAGTGATATGGATAGCTGGGCGGCATTTGTTAGTGCCTATTAGTTCATAATCGCCTTTTTTTCTTGGAAATCGTTGGTGATTATTATTATCTCTTGGAGCATGCCACTCTAAGTATAATCTTGGGGCTGCTCCCAATCCCACCGCTCAAGGTTAACCCACCCCTGATTAAAATGTAATATCAGACCTAAGAGGAAAAGGTTTCAGCATGGGAAGTGTTGGGAACTGTACCATTTGAAAAGAATTAAAACGCCTACATATAAAATTCCAATTGCATTGCTTAACAAAGGCGAGGAGGACTATTCTCAACGTGGAAAACACAGATTCTTCGGTGTGCCTTACCAGTGGCTGTGTGCGGTAAAACTGATGATTCCGAGAAGCCACTGCCAGTCAACTTTGTATTCGACAAAGGATCCTTGAAGCCCCTTTTTGCCTGCGCTAGTTCCCAGATTTAGAAGAAGAGAACCCCAAAGCAAACAACTGGTCTATGATTTCGTTAACTATCTCAAGGGTCAGATGATGTTTGAACACAAAGTAATTTATAGTCATGGACATGCATAACTTAATGAGTTCAGCAATTCTGTCTCATTACCTGCACGAAAGCCGTAGTTTGATTTAGTTTTTGCATGGATTTAGTACTAAATTTGGTCTTGTTATATCCAATTCTGACATCCACTGTTTTGTCGATTAGTTGGCATTTCCGAAGGGCCTCACTTCAGCTCCTGGGAGGCCAAGAGTGGCTGCCAACAGTCCAGTTGTATTTGATGTCAGTTTGGAGTACATACCAGGCCTCGAACTAGATATTGAAGAGTAAGATAACTGAAAATGTAATTCATATTTCTTCCTGGAGTTTCCTCGTCTCCAATGACAGACAACAAGAAGAGGCCGCATTTTTTCACTTGCATTATCAATATCATTTGTTGGCAAGTTGTAAGGAGCATTGTTCATTCATTTGTTGCTCGTCATCGTCTCTTCCCGTTAGCATTATTGGCATAACTAGAGTAAGTAAAGGGACTCACTCGCTCAATGATTTCACCCCAAGTCGACCAGACCTGCGCGCCGAGATGAAATAGCAAAAATCTTGTCAGTGCAAACGACGATTACCAAAGGTTCATGTAGCCATGTACTTGGCTGGCTGGCTGATGGTAATTCAAAAATTAAGTATCAGAACTCAGGTTACATGTGTACATATAGAGTGCATGAACTGATCTTTCCAAGAATATTGAACAAAGAGTTGAAGAAGGTCAGGGTTTGGTTTTTGGTTAGCAATTTCAGAATGGGCAACCATAGGGTTTCCTTAAACCATTGGTTGAACGGAGGATTGATGGAGTGACAAGTACTCCATCACACAACTGTGATGCACCCTCACTCCACCTTGTGATGCATTTGGTGACCAAGTCGAAAACAATTTTGTAGCTTGCAAATGCATCAAAAAGGGCGTTTATTTTCAAACCAAATTAATGTGCCAACAAGACCCTTTCATTGTGCATTTAGTTTCAGGACAGAAAATTTGTCCAAATTTTGATTTTTTTTTACCTAACAAAAAAACTTTGAAGCTACACCTTAGGATGCGTTTGAAACGATTGTGATTCTTGGTTTTAGTTTTGAAAAAATGGAAACCAAACATTATTTTGGTTTTTTTTTTCTTTTACAAGAACTGTCTTTGGTAAGTCAGTTTTTATTCTTGAGTTGTCTTCTTCGTTACTTTTTCTTTCAAAATTAGCCAATTTTCACCGGCAGAACCCTCTGCCAACCTCTGAAGCACCGGCATCAAACATTGAGAGCTTTTCAAGTCGATATTGCACAAATTTGTAGGGATAATTTGTTGATACTATAATACATTTGGCGATACTTCTTTTTATTACAGAAGTGACTTTTTAAATTATTCCTTCAATGAACTAATTCATCAACATTGCAGAAAATGATAAGCAAAGAGAGATAATAATAATAATGAGTATATATATATATATATATATATATATATATATATATCAACAATCAACAAGTAACATAATAATGATATTGAGCATTGAGAATAGCACACAGAGACACTCCTATTGCCAGAACCAACCCAGGATTGGGCCACGTGTCAAATCCTACGGGGCCAAACTGAGATAAACGGAAGTCGCAACGCCGAGCGCGTACACCCCAATCACCGCCCCAACCACCTCCCTCCCCGACCGGGTCGCCACCCCGATCCCCGCAATCCCGGCCACCGCGACCGGCACTCGCTGCAAAATCGCCCTGCCGGCACCCGAAACGACTGCGCCCCCGAACAACTCCACCGCGAACGCCTTGAACTCTTCACTCCCCAGCGTAATATCTTCTCCTCCCTGGCCGAACCGGCGGGCCACGGACTCGAACGCCGTGTCAACCTGGGACCGGGTGGGAGGGGACGGGACCCACTTGCGGATGAGGGGGATTTCGGTGGAGAGAGAGTGGTGGAGGCGGTCGGAGGCGGAGGCGAGCTGGTAGGGCCGGACGCCGGGGAAGGCGTGCTGGGCTAGGGCGAGGCAGTCCTCGTAGACCGAGTCGCAGGTGGAGTTGAAGGCCGGCGAGTCGCGGAGCGCTCGACACACCCGTTTCGACGCAGATAATCCCATCTCTCTCTCTCTCTTTCACTCTCCACTCGACCAGTATTCTTGTTTTCTGATTTACAGTAGAACACAAGTTTCTTTCTTTACTCACGAGATCAATTGATGCTATCAGCTGGAATTATTCTTGTAACCTTCATTAATGGTTTTTATTACAAAGTTGACATCAGACTAACAGGGGTATTTGCTAGCGCCCCCCCCCCCCCCCCCCAACCGGCGGGATTGACGGTGCCCAAAGAGTGTAATCTGGTGACTGAAAAATAGTGGTAAAAAATTTAATGGCTAATATAAAAAATTTGAAAGGTTTAATTTTACATAAAATAAAAAAATTAAAATGTAAATTTAGAAGTTATTCATCAAAGTTTCACCCGAAAAAAATAATAAGAAAAAAAAATAAAATTTTTGATTTGTATCAATCACTGGTTAAAGCGGATTTATAGTTACGAAAATCATTAATGGCCAAGTTTATAGTAAACATTTTCACATTATTTCTCAATGTGTACAATCAAAGTATCCGTGAGAAAATTATCTTCCATCTTATTTTGAAATTGAGTTTTAAGAATAGTGCAATGAGTTGATATACTATAAGTTGATTATTAAATTATACAATGACAATCGTGCATATATATAAGTCAAGCTAATATAAGAACTTAAACTCAAAAAAAATAAATAAAAAATGACCTAACTTATTCTTGTTTCATTGAAATCTAAAGATTTGGAATATGAAAAAATGAAGATGAAACAACGGAAAGAGAAAGACACTTATCCTGATGGCTGGTGGCACAAAAATAAAAAAATTCTAAGACATTAATATTAGTAAAATACAGTGGTATTTTCACAAGTATTATGAATATGAATATTTATTATTAAAAAAATTCTAAAAGATTTTGAAAATTTTGGGGGGTGACTATGGTCCCTTCGCCCCTTCTTGTAGTTCGTCCTTGGGCATCGACTTATTACACTTGTACTTTTAGGCCCCGTTTGACAGGGTTTTTTTTTTTTTTCACTTTTGGAAACTAAAAAAATTGTTGCAATTGGTAACCATTTTTTTTTTTCAGTTTTAAAAAATTAGTTTTAAAATCAAGACTGTTTTTGAAAACTCAAAAAATGAGTTTCGATTTTCAATTATGGTTTTTTTTTAAGACAACCACTGCCACCCCCTCCCACCGCCGGTAGCCGCTGCCATCACCGGTAGTCACCTCCGGCGACTGCCGGTGACCACCGCTGGCAGCCACCTCTGACGACCGCCGCCGGCGACGGCAGCCACCAGCCTCCGCCGGCCACCACCATAATCGGCCACCACCACGCCCCAACCGCTACCGCAAACCACCACAAAAAAAACTGGGTAATCAAATACCAAAAAATAAAAACTGGGTTATCAAATACCTATTTGTTTTTATAAAAAAAAAATTAAACTGCTCTTTAATTTTTTTTTTTTTTTTGGAAACTGAAAAAAAAATGTTGTCAAACAGAACCTTAGTAATTACAAAAGGTTAATGAGGCAATGAGTTCAAACAATTTCTAACAAACCTGGTACAAAATCTTCATTCTTTACACAATTGCATTTTCAAAAACATACATTTCAATCAAAAGTTTGGCTGCTAGAAAAGTGATCACAGTTATGAGTGAATTTTCAAAGAAGTCAATTATTTGTGTACATCCAAATCGAAAAAGAAGACTACTTTTTCGGGAAATAAGTGAGTGCATAGAAGTAAAAAGGGTTAATTACATTCATGAGGTTAGGTTGTAATTACACGCATGTCTATAAGTTTGAAAAATAGACACTTATATCGTTTGACCTAATGGAATACAATAATACAGAACGGTTTTAGCGAAATGACCGTATTGCTCATGACTTAAAATGTAATTTCTTAACATGCCACCTTTACTTTTAAAGATAAATTTCTCTCCTCTTATATTTTTTTCTCCGATCTTTCTTCCCATAGTAGAGCCATATACCTTGATTGTGCTTACCCCACCATACCCACACAAACCACTACCAACTACTATGAACCACTACCAACTACTATGCACCACTGTCGTGACCTCACCCCCGCACCACCGTCGTGCCCCCTACGCCAGAGCAAGCCATACACAACACCATTGTCGATCAATACACTGTACGAACCCACATAACAAAAACAAGATTTGAGTTAAATAATTACAAAAAAAAAAAAAATCTGAAAGTTTTGATGGTGGTGGAAGGCCGTCAGTATGGTGGTGGTTGGTTGCAGAGACGACTGTGGGCCGCAGATACAATTGTGGTGGTTGATTGAGTGTACGAAGGTGAGTGAGGTCAGACCGAGATCTGCGGGGGGTGGCGGCGGCGCCGAATATGTTGTGGCTGAGTATATTTCAGGGGCGGGGGGGGGGGGGGGGTGAGGGAAAGTGATGGTGGTGGTGACGAAGGGTGGTAGGATCTGATTTGGTTGTGGCCAGCTATCGAGGTAGCGACTCCAAAGGTAAACGAGGCTGCGAGGTTGAGGTAGTGTGCGGCAAAGAGGGAGGGTGGGGTGGTGAGGCTGAGAGGGGGCAACGGCGGCATAGGCTAGGGGGGGGGGGGGCGACGACGTGGGTTAGAATTTGGGGAGAATGAAAATTAGGGTAGAATCGGGGGATTAGAATTAGGGTTTTCCATATCTTTTTAAAAAGAAAAGGTATTTTAAGAAAATTAAAAACCATATTAAGAAATAAAAAATTTGGAGAGAGATAGAATTCGATATTAAAGTTTCAAAATTTTATATTTTAAGTGTAGAAATTTTTATATAACATATACCATTTGAAAACCTTATTTCAAATTTTTTTTTGGTATCTTAATTTGAAAATATACAGTACAAGGGCAGTATTATCATTTAAAAAATACATATCGATGACAATATGAAAAAAGTATATTTTCTGGACGGATACCTACCGGATGGACACAAGTGTTACCTTTTAAATATTTGTGATCACGGTTTGTTACCTTTTGAAACTTAGTATCTTTGATTGTAATTTTATCATAATTTTAGGGACATAGGTATATATATGCCAAATGAAAAAGTTACGTGGGCGTGACTAAGTATAAAATTTGTATAAAAGTAATATGTTTAGAGTTTAGCGGGGGACAACTGTATGGTCTTAAGGGTTGTTTTCTCTTAGGTTATTATTTGTTTGTTTTCTCTTGTTTGTTTGGTTTTTATCTGTTTGACTCATTTTAAAAAATTAAAAGAAATTATTAAAAAAATAAACATTATTCTTTATCGTTTGCCTGTTTTAATTTTGTTGTGTTTTTTTACTTTCAGTTACTTGATACTATTTATCGGACGGGTTGTCATCCGTTACTTGCCTTGTATTGCTGTGTAATTTTAAAGGTTAAGAATGTTAGTCACTTTATTTTATTTTTTGATGGTATATATTTTTTATAATTCTAAAAGAACCCAAAAAAAAAAAAAAGAGTTGAGATATCTAACAAATTCTAGAATTAAAAAAGCCATGAAGGCTGTCATTTCATAGGGCATATGGGTAGTCAAACAGGAACTAGCCCAAAGTAATGATCAATTCTCTCTTCTTTCCTGCCGATCACTGCATGAACTCCCTCTGATTTCCATTTTCTCAAATGGGTATCCATCAAACACCACAACTTTGCAAAACCCAGCTCAGTTCATTCCCATTGTCTTCTAATTCCACAATAAACATCACCTGCGGTTTGAGGAATGGGCCAAAAAAGCCCATGTGGAGGTCTAGGGTTTTGTCCACGGAAGCAATACAAGCAGTCCAGTGTCTAAAGCTAGCGAAATCCCCGGCTAAAATGGAGGAAGTATTCAGTAGCAGAATAAGCAGGCTCTTGAAGGCTGACTTGTTGGATACATTGACTGAGTTGCAAAGGCAGAATGAATTGGACCTGGCCCTTAAGGTAATTTGAGTTTCTATGTAGTTTCATCAGTTCTGTTGAACTTTTGAAATTTTACTTTTCGCAAATTCTTAGGATAGGTTCACTACAGGGAAATTTTGACTTCACTTGTTGTTGTTACCGACTTGCCAAACGATACACACTTAATATATGATTGCTATTTTCTTCAATACCATGTTTATGTAGCACTAAACTTGTTCTGTAAATTACGTGCTTTCCCTTTTGCAGTTTCATTTTCTTGGTGTTGATTATTGTGTGAGGATTATAATTTGTGTGGTTCAATTTTGGCATTGGAATGTTTAACTGCTAGTGCAAAGTTATTCTTTTTTTTTGGACATTTATGTTATTACAAAAAAATTTCCCATATAATTGGGATAACATTGTGGAAATAAAAGGAAAGAACTAAATGATACAACTGATGCTTCATTGGTTCAATAGATACTGTATGTGTTGTGTTGTTAGTGCTTGCGCTCGTACAAGGCCACTATCAAGAAATGACATGTTAGAGTAAGATTTTTCTCATATTATAAATTTTGAATCACACTTTTCTGATTGGTGATACATAGAACAACTTTGCCGTATCCAATTCTAGCAGTCTATTTGCAGTTTGTTTCTTTGTGATAAAGAGAAATGACAATAGCTGAACTGTCATTGCTAGTCGGGTGGTGGTGGTGTAGCTTGAGAGGAAGAGGGGATACCAGTTGTTTGGCTTAAAAGACTTGTGATACGGACTTCAAGATCATAAGCAGAGTACCATATGGTTATGGGAGAAATTTCCGGCCCTTAGTTTGAGGCAAAAATGTTGGGGCACCACCTCTGTTTCTCGGAACATTTAGACTGAAAGATAAGAGCTGTCATTTTGTTGCTATTAAGGAGACGATGACATTGTGAAAACGTCTTCTTTTTGGAAGCCTTTGTACGTATATCTTGCTTAGCCCATTTTTGGCAATTGAACCACAGGGCGGGCAAATTTTACGTTTCACCTTTGGTAACTTAAAGACTGTTACTATTGCTGATCCTCATCAAGCACTTTTAGTTGAACCACTAATTAGGCAGTCAGTAGCCAGTTGGCTCTACTTTGTTACGATACAAACATGATTGTTATTTGCTTTGTCGGTGTATTAATTTTTGTCTTCAGTTCCCCATGTTCTTTCCATTTCTTATCTATGTAGTGTATGGTTTCAAGTGTGCATTGTATCTAAATTGTAATCAGGTGTCAGGTGTTTGATTTTCTGCGGAGGGAAGCATGGTATGAACCGGATCTATCTCTCTTCAGTGACATGATATGCATGTTGGGGAAACGGAAGCTTATTGGTACAGTCGAAGAGCTTTTCTCGGTACTGTTGAAAGAAGGCTTAAAACCAGACACCAGGGCATATACTGAGCTAATTGGAGCATATCTCCGAGTAAACAAGGTAGAGAAGGCAGTTGAGACGTACGAATGGATGAAAGCATCAGGTTGTGTCCCGGATAAGCTTACCTTGACAATCTTAATAAGAAACCTTGAAAGTATGGGAGAAGAAGAGCTTGCAGCAACCATTAAAGGAGACTCTGCTAAATATTTGGATTCCCCCGAGAGATTTCTCACAGAAGTTCAAAGAAAATACGTAAGAAACTTATTTCTGTCTGCCGAATATTAGTTCATATAGCTTCATATTCGTTACATATTATAGCATGCAGAGAATTATACCATGCATTTTCTATCAGCATATAACCGAATGGAGTTATTCTTGGGTTGTTCACGTGTTTTATCTCTTCGTATTTGTATGAGAGGGAAGATGATGAATTGTGTCGAGACAACTCCGCATTCACGTGTTATATCATACACTCTATGATCTCCCCCAGGTTTTCATATCATATAATGTATTTGAATAAAATATGGTCTTCTGGTCAGTTTCTTTGGGAGTAATGCTACTCTTCACCACATTCATCTCTCAAAAGTGGCATTTAGTAAAGTGGGTCATTCTGGTCCTAGCTTTTTGGAAACAGCAGGCATTTTTTGAATGTTTGACCAGTCAGTAGCACATTCAGGGTGCAATATGTGAAAAGAATTTGGGATGAGTATTACTCTTTACCTCTATCATTGTCTAATGTGGTATTACAATTCAAGTGGATTGAGATTCATGTACTTCAATATATATAAAGAGCCTCTTGTTTCGTTTTCAATCAGTTTATCAGAGTTTCTCAAAATTTTAAATACTTTTTAATTTTCTTTTAGTCTTTCTCTTCTCCTGCACTCTGTCTGACCATCCTAGGTTCTGTGTCCTTCACATCTTAGTGTTTTTTTATCTTCCTACGAAGGGTTCTAGTCATGTCACCTCTCTAAGAAGAGCTCTTTTCGTATCATCTCATTTCCTGGAAACTCTTACTTTGTCTTTACAGTATCCTAAGCAACTAAAATGTATGTTCCACTTGCCAATCCTAGTACTTAACTAGCCTCCCTTTCTCCTTCTCAATTATTCATGCCTCCAAGCTTGTAGAGCGATTTGTTGTGTGATTGTGAGGTTGTCGAGTGTCTTTTTTTGGTGATCTCAATCGGATATTTCTCAAAGGATATCTAGTCTTTATAGCTAGGAGAATGAAACGTGGAATACGTTGACCTCTGGTTTGAATTGTTAGCTTGAGCAATGCTAATGTCCCCAAATCTCCAAGAAAATAAGCACGCTTAGTTGACTTGGCTCGCTTTGGCCATCTGTTTGTCAATCTATAATATATATGAACTATAGTTAAGACATCAAGTGAGTAGTTTATTTTGGTTTGGATATGGAATTAACTTTCATTTTATCTTCAACCTTTGAGACGTGGGTACTAGCATGCAAAAAAGTTCCAAATAAGAAATGAAGTGATAGACTAGATGCCTCCTAATTATAAGCATCTGTAACTTGTCAATAGAAACTTTATTTTGGTTTGGATATGGAATTAACTTTCATTTTATCTTCAACCTTTGAGACGTGGATACTAGCACACAATAAAGTTCCAAATAAAAAATGATGTGATAGACTAGATGCCTCCTAAAGCATCTGAAACTTGTCAAAAGAAACTTTTTTATTGAAGTGGCGCTACCTCCACACTCTATATATATATATATATATATATATATATATATATATATATATATATATATATTTGCTTGTATTTGAAATTTGGGTGGGATTGTAGTAAAGGGAGGAAGGCGAAGTGTGAAGACTCGAGTTCGACGACAAGGTTTGTTATTAGCACAGACTCTTTTAGGGATCCTCTTATTATCCTCCTAATCTTGGTGGTGTCGTTGAATTTCCATATTTCCCCGCCCTTCCTTTGTCCACCTGCGTCATTTGATATCGGAGCTTGTGCTACTATTCCACCAACATCTCATTCATGTGGCACCTAGAGGTAGAGGAAGACTTGGTAACCCTGTGATGGGCTATTTGAGAGACAGAAGAGAGAAAGAACTTTAAATACTTAGATTAGAAGTCGAGAAGCTTCTCATGAGATTTGAATGCTTTGAGGCTCGTACTAGGCGCATCAGGTCAATCCAAGGTGGGTGGCCCTGATGTGAATCACTTTACTGATCATATCAGGACACCGACACTTCTACTATCCAAGTGGCAATCTTTGATTGTCTTTTTCAACAGAAAGAGTTTCTTGATTAGCTCAGTGCCGTAGAGAAATTCTTTGACTTGAAAAAGACTCCCGATGACCAACATATGAAGCTTGTGGCGAGAAGGCTACGTGGATATGCTTCAACATAGTGGGACATAGTTCAAGAGAAGAACTAATCTAGTTAGGGGAAAAGATGAACTCAAAATTCAAAGCACGTTTCCTTGGGGTGGAATTTTCTCAGTCCAATGTTCCCAGTGAAGGATTTCCATGTTGGTGGGTGCTATGCACAAAGTCATATTTTTTTTCTGAGGAAGTGTTTGTAATACAGAAGATGAACCTTGGCTGTTCTCACTAAAAGAGAGTTCACCAAAAGTTGATTGGGATAAGCCTGCAATTTATGATGATTATCTTTGATTTGAATGACAAAAGTTTCATGGATCGTCATGGAAACACTTCTGAGGTTGAAAATTTGTTTGGTGGAATAAGACAGCAACTTAGATTTCAGGGAGGGAAGGTTATGAGCATGTAAAAGAGAGAATTGGTGATCCTCCATGTGCCATTGATCTTTCAGGTTATGATGTTGTTTGTGCAGCCACTTGTGGCCAAAAAAACGGTGGAAGCTTTGGAACTTCTTGACTGTGGGTTAATGATGATTCTGAAGCTTTAGATGTTTGTGTATCAAGGTTTGAGCTACATGACAGTCCTTAATGATTATGCATTAGCATCCCATATAGTGAGGAAGAAGCTTCGCTTCGAACTTCTATGTTGATCATCAAATGGTGACCCATTGTCAAACTCGGGGTCGAGTTCTTTCCTACCTGGGGAGGATGATTTTAGTTCACATTCTACAAACTATGTATCTAGATTTGCTTAAGAACTTTGTAGTTTACTAAATATGTCTAGTAACTTGTGTTCATGTCTTTGCACATAAAGGATCTACAAATGTTCAATTAGGCGCTCTTGGAAATATGGTTGTGGAGATATCTCAGGGTGGAGGGCTTACGTAGACGGGCTGACTGTTGATTTCAATATGATCCACATGGCTATTTACAGAGGCCAATCCACAATCCCCGACCCATAAATTGTTTCCATCACCATTCCAGCAACCGTTTCCCATCTCTTAGCCATCACCCAAATTCATTTCGGTCTCTTAATCCAAGTTTTCCCCTTTCGACCAGAACCGATCAAACCCTTATTCAGATATTATGGCTATTCAGCCCGACTACCAATATCGTTCCATTGTCAAAGTCGGCCATTTTTTTCATTTTCAGAAATGAGTGAGGGGACATGATGGTTGATGGAGGGATTTATTGGTGGTGAAGACGAATTGGTTGAGTATATATCTTCTGTTTGGATATGATGATATAAAATGGGCCCCTATGAGCGCAGATAATAAGCATGATTATGTATGTATGTTGTCCTTTGACTGTCTAGTGGTAAATGTTGTATGTGATAGTTCTTGACTCTTGGTTTCTTGATTTCTTTGTAGCCAAAGAGGAAGACCCTCAACCTTGTTTGAAGATATTTAGCATGCAAACCTTAGGCTGCAAGGACTTGACCGAACCAAGCAGAGGGCAGAAGATTGCTCAACAGAAGAAGAGCAGAAGATTGCTTGCCCACAATATAATTTCGTATTGGCAGAACAATAGGTCCTTTTTTGCTGATACGTATTGATCCTAGGTGACATTTAGCTTGCATGTCAAACTTATATAACCCAATTGCGGCGTTAAATTTCTAATCCACATCAATATCTCTGGCTTGTATATATTCTACGTTGTGGTGAAAAATAGAATCCATATGCATTGGTCTGTTTGCTTTTCTGCTCTCGCTTGCCACTTCATGCGCTAAGCATGTATTTCAAACCTGAACGACGGTATATTCCTGAGGGAAGGGAAGTCCGCAGCAAAGTTTTGCAGCCTTTGAGCTCGGGCATGTTTGTTAATGCGAAGCGAAAATATGTCTTTCACATCAGATTATTAGTCCAGACGAGGGATCGCTAAAAAGCCACACACACAAGAAAGTTCTCATCAGTTGCCATTTGGGTGATAAATACTTTTAATTGCGTTACATACACTGCTTCATTGATAGACATTGTGCTAATCCGCGATACTGTTGAAGGGCTTACAAATATCTAATTCTATTGATCGGACGATTACATCCTGTTTGACTACGATCCAACATTCTTCTGTCGCGAGACAAGAGCCACACATTATCGATTCTACGCTTTTAAGAATGTCAAACAAGTCCAGACTACATTAAAAAATTATCGTTTTGGTACTACCACCCAGCTCGTGTGATATCGAGACTTCCATGCTTCTGTCCTGACTCTGAAAATCATTTTAGGGACCGTTCAAAGGACTAAAATAACGACAAAAAACTAGATTTCTTGCTTCTATCGAATGAAGTTGAAGTTAAGAAAAATGCTTTGAGACTTCAAGATGCAATAGGATTTGTTATAGTGCATATCTTCTTGGTTACATCATGTTTATCCAAACAATACTTCTTCGTCTATCCAGACTTGCATTGTGGTTTCTTCGTCTATTCAAATAGTATTTGTTTCCCCCTTCTCCAGTTTCATTTCCCTTGTAGCTCCAGCTTCATTTCTCTTGCAGCAATGGGACTGAAAATGGTGAAGAGGTCGCTTCTCGAAGCATGCGTAGTCGGCATATTGCTGTCCGTACTGGTGGTTTTGCAGCAAAAGGCCGACGATCTCCCGACCCGCAACCTCACTGATCTCCTGACCGGCAATCTCATACTAGCGGTATGCGTCTCCGTGCCATGCATCTACGTCGCGGGTAACTGCATCTTCCGCCTTTTCGGAGCTATTCCGTTCGTCGCCGGTGGTATCTGCGGTGGCAGCAGGGTGTACGGCGTGGACCGTAGGGGCCGCCTTGCGAGCTGTGGTGTGGTTACCTGGGTCTGATCATCATTGTCTGCGTTGCTGTGAGCAGTGTCAGTAGCTTCGCTGCTCATTACTACTGCTCCAAGGTTCTGGGAATGGCGGTGATACGCGAGGTGTGATGATCTTCTTCTTCTTGACTCTGTCTGGGTGATAGTTTTCTGGGTAGGGGATTTGTGTTCCAATCAGTTTTGAGTCATGGGAGTGTTATTGTTGCTCTATTGTCATTGTTGGTCTTGTTTCTATGCTTTTATTTGTGTTCCTCTTGGACATTTTGTTTTCTCGATCACATAGTAATAATCTAATAATTAGCGAAAAGAAAAGTGATCACGTAGTGATTATGATGATATTATTTTCAACAATCTTCGTCGAAGATTGTCAGAATGGTTCGAACTGCTTCAAATATAGCTTAGATCTTTCACTCCATTCCTAAGTTTAACTTTCTTCATGAAAAATAGAGAGAAGAAATGATTCGAGTATAATCCTCGTATCTTTGTGTATCAAATTCCAGTGATAAGCGGATAGAAAAATGTAAAATAACCTACGCGCACATCATCATAAAATGTTACAACTCTGAACAAATGTGATAAACCCTGTATACTAAACTGCCGCTAAAGGTCTCAACTGTTTTCTTGGATATTGGTCCTTATTTCTAGAATAAGTAACTTTTATAAGGAAAGTTAATTCTAAATATTCTAAGACTCTGCATAACCAAAACAATAACCTTTTAAGACTTAATTAATCCAATTCTTATGTCCCTGAGAACCTACACATGCCAAAAAAAATAAAAAATAAATAAACATACACATACACATGTCATTTAGAAGGGGAAAAATAAGGTTGATGTAACAATTGATATAAATTTACATCTATCCTAACCAATGCGAAAAATTATTTCTATAGATCCCTTTTGAAAATAGACCATTTTTCTAGTGAGACTTCATGACCAAAAAAGGGCAAGTCCATCACTATGAACATTGTAAAAACATGTGGCACTAGCATAGTCATTCGATTTTTTGTCTTCCTTAATTTAATCAAAACAAAAAAACTCTCTCTCTCTCACACACACACATATCCATAGCTTCCATCTCTTTTAGTAGGTGCAACTGAATTCTCCAGAGACTTGAAAACTACAAGTTTGTTGTTGGATATTCGGAACCCAATAAAAGGTTGGTCATTTCTAGCTGGGCTGGGGAAAATTAGGAAATGAGGGGGGGATTTGGAACAACGTTGCATGAAGGATAAAGACAAAACTTGGTACGAGAATCAGAAAGCTTTAGACATGATGAAACCAATATGGTACGACTACTTTAATAGCTAATTACACCTTTATGGGTCTTACTTCACTTTTGCAAGAGAATAAATGAAAGTTAACTGGTAGCACATCTTTCAGAAAACTTAATTACTAATATACTTTATTTTGAAAATTATTTACCTGCATACCACACTTTTAAAAATCGCTATTTGAAACCACGATTTAAAGAAGAACAGCGATTTCTATCTTGAAATCGTGGTTTCGAATAGCAATTTTCAAAAATATGGTATGCAGATAAATAACTTTTAAAAATGTGTAAATTAGTAATTAAGTTTTAAACATGTATTAATTAGAAAAAAAAAACTCTCATCTTTCAGAACAAGAGTAGGAGAGAAAAAAAAACCCTTCCATTACCATTTCCCTTGAAGAACCCTATAAACCCGGACAAATAGATCCTAATATTTTGGCCTCAACCTTTGCATCGGAGTCAAGAAACCTTTCAGTCGAGATCCAACATATCTTAGTATATGCAAATATGAAATATCTTACATGGTTGGCAAGTTTATATATGGCAATGCATTGCTCAGAACGGGCATTTGGTTAAGGTTGTGCTTCAAGGCACCCCGAATTTCTTGTTTCAAGGTGATCTTTTCACTTCTTCCCATTGCAACCCTGTTAAGCGCTCGCATAGCCGTGACCATGAAGGGTCTAATTTGATTTCTATCATCGGGAAGAAAGAAAAAAAACGTTCCCGCAACATCTTGTATAATATCTGGGCATCAAACGGAAAATCTTGTGCTTTTGGCACATAAATTTGGCAATTGGCACATGGGATCGACGAAATATAAAAAATCTATTTTACTATCGGATGGATATAACAGTTTTCACTTTTATACACAGGTTTTTCATTTCTCCTATTGGTCTACAGTACACAGAAGTACCGAAAACAAAAATAAATCTTGCAAGCAATGATACACGGGACAATTGGTATCTTCAATTTAATTAGGAAACATCAGCCAAAACTTTTAGACGAAACTACAAGTATACACATACAACGAAAACAAAGGAAGCAGCTGAGGTACCTCTCAGCTAGCTAAGTGGCTAGGAGAGCTGTTAAACATGGCATGCCACATGTATGCCCTCGAAAGCACCATCTCGAGCTCCAAATGGGTCCAGTTTTGAGTAGGAAGGTGTTGAAGGAACATAACCATCTCTTGAAAGTCAAGTTTCTGGAGCTTATCTGACCACTGCAAATAAAAGAAACACAGATCAACTTATCTGGTGCAAATTAATCTTCAAATCTTCATTCCCGTGCCTTTACGGTAGAGTCTAATATATAGATAGTTAGAAATGTTACGAAAAAGAATAAAAGAAAAACACGCAGGCATGCACACAAATGGATGGTTCCTCCTCAACTACTTACAGTTCAGTGACAACATATGCAAAAGAAAAGATATGGCCTAACTTACGTGTAAAAGGAAACTGGCAAATATGTACACGAGAAAGTCGGGCAATGCATCTCCTTCCGCAAGATATGTATCCCACAAGCGGGTTACAAGATTGAAAGGGATCTACATAATACAATTGACACTGATTAGCTATTTGAACTAAATGATACAATAGTGAGGTTGAGGTTATATTTCAGGTATCATTCACCGTAGCAATTTACCACAATGAGCTCAAAAGATCTAGCTGGCTTAGATGACTAATTTTGCAAAAGCACAGGAGAAATGGCGCAAACCTCACGAATTAGAAGACAATTGAACCAGCGGAAAGCAAATTGAAGAAATTCAAGCCCTTGCTCCTCCATGTGTCTTGACACAGGTTCTGGTCAGAGTCAAGAGCACCAACTTATCAATAGGACAATATGACATGATTCAACCATTGCATGTAAATTTTGTAACAACGCTTGTCAGGATTGCGGGCCAAGCCTTGTGTGATTAGGGGATAACAAATGTAATTTGCCAAGATAACACATTAAACAACACCAATCTAACAAAATTAGCAAAAGAACCACATCAAATTAATGTGCAAAACCCTCTAATCTAGAGGGGGGGAACACGGCGCAGACAATCCACCATGTCATTTACAAAAAAATTTACAACGGTTCTCAAGCTTTCTGCCCTAAGCTTAAGGTACTACAATAATTAGAAAAGTTGTAGACTTGCTTCCTTTTCAACGACGTTGAATTACTCACCAAAAATACTTGAAGAAAGCCACAAATATTCTCCAATTATTCTCCAGCCTCTTTTATGCATTCTCGTAACAATAACACACAAGAAAACTCGAATTGCTCTCTATCAACCACAGAAGAGGACTTTCATACCTTCACTGTTGCCTACAAAACAAAGGTAATGCCATGGAAATCTCACTGCCGAAAAACACTAGTTTTTCTAGGCTTTTCAGCATGCACACTCTATTTCCATCTTGCAGCTGTAGGCCCTCATAAAGGCAAACCACTGCCACAAACACTAACCAGGCTGAAAAGCCTTTATTTGCTACTCTGGCAGCCCATGTCACTATAGCACCAACCCATCATGTAATTTGCCGACACATTTAATCTACAAACGCAAACCTGAAGCCTTTAATTAGTTCTTTATGATCACACAAAACAAGGCCCCTTGCAGAGGCTGCCAACAAGCCTTTTCTCACTTGACCAAGGCTGCATAAAGCTTATGGTTACACCATCTCACATGGGCACCACAAACCCACTAAAGCACCAAGCCCAAAAAAACCATATTTCAACTTGACTGTCCATCCAAAGTGGCTGCCTCAATTTTCCTTTTTCCTTTACATTACATTTACAAAAAACACAAATCTAAAAACTAAACCATCAAAATTGTGGCCGGACAAATGGGCACCCCATTGCACCCAACACAATGAATGCAGAAATATAAGCCTATGGTTCGAAATTGACCTATATTAATCTAATTATTAGACAGGAAAAACATAGCACCCAAAGGACAAATTTCAATTACAGCTGCAGTGAAGTGTCAAAAATGGAGTTTAAATTTAATGTATACATCCTGCCAGAAAGGGACCTAACTGAAACATTATCTTTAGTGTAATTGAAGCTTTCAGAATTGAGTTTCCTCCCACTGAAGCCTGACAGACTAAGTTTCTTTCCATTCCTCATGATGTAATAATTCCTTCTTCACAGAGACAACATTAAAATTTTTTGAACAATACAGGGGCCGACCCACATCTAATGATTAGACACATAAGGATCTCCCCACGCATCTTTACCTGCGTACCTCAGAAGATGAACGACTCAATCATGAGTTCTGTTTTGCGCTTCAATCTATACACCACTGTTAGTAGCATATAGTCTGCCTTTCAAATGGCAGATTCATTCTCCCGTTCCGCAGCATATTTACATTATCCGCTACTAATAATGGCGTATTCAATGAAGCACATTAGAGAGATGATCATATCACCTCGAAAAGTCCAATAGCATGTTTCCAAGCTGTAGAACAGTTGCCTACAAATATAACGAAGCCAATTGCATGTTTCCAAGGAGTTGACCTCATTCAATAGCTTTTATAAGTCTGACATGATATAGTTGCGCTGCCAACTTCGCTTAACTTGCCAGTGCTGTCAATTGATGTATCTATGTACGTACACGCGGAGGCGCGCATACACACACACACACACATAATGCAAGTTGAAGCGTGGTTCGCCATATGTACGTATATACATATATAATGCTAAAAAGGTGCTTAGTTTTTTATTTGTTTTTATTTC
Source organism: Escallonia herrerae (assembly GCA_033070095.1). Classification (NCBI taxonomy): domain Eukaryota; kingdom Viridiplantae; phylum Streptophyta; class Magnoliopsida; order Escalloniales; family Escalloniaceae; genus Escallonia; species Escallonia herrerae. The sequence goes on along the minus strand of JAVXUP010000986.1, from coordinate 199,087 downwards.
CTGAGCTTTTCATAACTAAAAAGATGCTAATAGAAAATCTCTGCCAGATTGGGGAGAACAACAATTACTTTTCCATATACATGTTCAAATCTCAGATGTTGCATAACTTCTCTTCCACAGTTGACATAGTTCCCAACCTATCTAAGATGCTTGCAGTTATGGTCTTAGTTGCAGGATTCGTGTAGGAAGGCCACGAATCTTCCTTAGAAGCGCGAATCTGCGCTCCTAACTTGGGAGCTCATCGGGAGCGCGACCCAAGCGTGTTGGGATCTCGAATGGAAGTATGGGCAGATTCGTTTTTCATCGATAATGGAGGTTTTCTCCTTGTTTTTTCTTTGGGTAGTCACTGTTGGCGGCTAGGGTTACGAAGAGATATGAACAGAGAAGATGTAGAGAGAGAAACTCGGCTGCTTATTTCTACAGGTGTCTCCCAAGAAATGGAAGGCAAAGCATGAGGGTTGGGCCCTATTAGTCTGTCTTTACAGGTCATTAGTAAATTGGTGGCTGTGGGTTGGTCACGTCCCCAATATGATATGTTGGGCATGACAGCTGGGGTTCTTATTCTTTTCATATTCCCTCTTTTAACTATTGTAAAATTAACCACACTTTTTTATATATTTTTCAAGATTGCAATATTTTTACATTGTCCTATTTAAAATAAACTTTACTTTATGGTATGTCCTAGGACTCCTAGGACATACCATAAAGTAAAGTTTATTTTAAATAATTATATTGCCGCAACGCTCCCAACTCAGGTTCTCCTAGGTACTGACGCTTCCCCGCCCCCGCCCCCGCTCTGTGCAACTTAGGTTATGGTTAAAACATCTCCAAAAATAAAATGTCGACTTATACATGTTCCTGATACAAGTTGAACGTGTGCTGCTTAGGTTTTTTCTTAGTTGCAGGATTTTTTAATCTTAGTCACACTCCCATTCGGCAACCTCACTCCTGAATCTCACACCTCTTCCCGTTCTGACCCAAAACCAGTATAGTAGTGACGCTCCAGCTCTAGAACCTCTTACCCGCTCCGGCTCCCACCCACGCTCCGTGCAACTTTCCCTTTGCTCAGGTTAGACCATACTCATGTTTAATAGCAGTATAACAGCATATCAATTTGATCATGTCATGTTGGATCTCAGATGTTGCAGACTTTCTCTTCACACGCACACACTACATTGCCCGTGGCTAAAATAAATAGATGTCCACAGCTACGTGAAATCTATTTAGTTCTGGCAGGTAACTATTGCTTCAAAAACAATTTCATACAGCCAGTATTTTCCAAACCAAGAATACGGCCCACATATCTGTCTACGTTCTTCAGCACTAAACCCGTCCAAGTAAGAATACGCTCTTCTAAAAGTTAAGTTATACCAGCCTGTTGTTCGGAAACAAACCAACTATCTGGAAACCTTGAAACTAAATGCCCCTAACGTGCTACCGCTCTACCCCAACACACATCCACTTTTGCGTTGCTAATAGTACCGAAGGGCACAAGCAAATGCAGGTTTACACTTCACGAAGCAGATAAAAGAAAACAAAGGCAGCTAATCGTAATAGATAGCTGCAAGAGGGCATACCGTCAATCCGCCGAACTACTTCCTTCAGCTTGAAGACAAGTCTCTGAATTCCTGGCTGAGCAAACGTGTAATGGTCTTGCATACCATCAAGCAACTTTGACAAACACCAAAAGCAATCGGCTTCTACGTTAGATATTGTATCTGTTGCTAGATCCGTTATTGACCAGCCATCAACACTTCCTTCCAAGTGTTCCGCCAAGAAAACAACAAAAAATGGCGTAACTAGATCGTTTATTCCCTGAACATATCCACTTGCAGGATGTCGAATCGCCCTGGAGAACAGAAAAAAACATCAAAAACTGCCATGAAGAGGAAAACATTCCGACAGGAGCCTAGGCATATCTTAGGCGATAGGACTGGGTCAGTAAATGAGCCGGGCCAAGCAAGCTTATGGGTGTTCAAGCTTGTTGATGTAATTTTCGAGCTTTAAACTGTATTCTAGCTTGTTTCTCTCACGAGTTGATTGCCAACGGGATTGAGCCCGAGCTTTACTACTTATTCAGCCGAGCTTAATAATTTGACAAGCTTCAAAAAATGATCAATCTTGGTCGCTTTTCTCACAAACCAATCTCGAACAAGCTTCTAACAGAGAGAACACGAGCCAAGCGCGATTAGGTCAGTTTGTTTTACAGCCCTTGGTAGAACACTGGAACTTACATTTAGTGCAACTGTCGGCTGGAAGCACTATTGATGTGGCAACCATCATACAGCTTGCCTAGGCAACTCAGAGATGCTGGTCAGCTAAGCTACGCGACTCAGCACTCCCTAAAGTAGCCAAGCTCATAAAGTTTATACAGTTCGCATACATTAAGATGCATTCATATTTTGTAATTGCCTTGCAGGGACAAAAACACCATTAGGCCCAAAATTTTGGGCTTCTAAATGCACTACCAGGGTCTTCGAACAACCTCAACCAGGAAGAATGTGAATTTTAGACACTTGGAAAAAATAAAAAGTGAAAGAATTAGCTTGAAAAGCGAGACACAGTGTAGCATCTGTCCCACTGCAGATAGGTTTAGAATTAGCTGTAAGAGACCCTAAAAGGAACTTTCCCTGTGGTGGACCCATAATTCTTGGTCTTTAAAGCTCGGCCCAGGTCGTATGATCAGGTAGTTGGTTAGTGAAACTAAGGAGTACTTGGGTATAACTACATTATGAAGGTTGTTGGGGCAAAAGAAGGGTAACCAGCATATTATTTTGCATCGGCTAGAGGCAAAAATTCTGGACTATCTTACAAGCTTAAGTTTGGACCCTGCCGGGAAGGCTAAAACTAAAGCAGGGAGACCGTAGCATCCCGTCCCACATCAAACATGTGTCGGTTTTGATTTGCCTTGAAAGACCATGCCAAGGAATTCAGACTTCTGAGAAGGTACCGCCCTCTTATGTTAAGGCGAGAGTAGAATTGCTGGTGGTTCGTGAAACGAAGGAGAACTTGGGTTCATTAAGGAGATTGGTTGGGGTGAGTGTAGGGCGAGCAGCGTATTACTCCACAATGACTAGAGGCAAAAGTTATAAGCTTAAGTTTGGGCCAACGAGAAGGGCAGAAGGCTAAAACAAAAGCTGGGAGACTGTAGCATCCTGTCACACATCGAAGATGTGTATACTTAGATTTGGACTTGAAGAGAAAGAACGCCAAGGAAGTCAAAAGTACCTACTTGGCTAGCACTTCTGAGGTGGCAGTGTTCTTTGATGGGCCGTGGCTTTATGTCATCGTACCTAGCAGCTATGTAGCACGGACACGGACAATGTGAACCAACTTAATCAAATTCTGAACACTATATATTATTCTACTAAGTATATAGGTTTAACTGTAAAAGTGTGATTGTTGAAGTCTAAATTGAAAACATTCAATTTAAGAAGGAGATGAAGCAGCAGCAAAAATCCCACAACAGTGAGGCGACATAAGAAAGAAGAAGCAGGAAAATAAAGAAGATAGCAAATGATGGAAGATGCAGAAAATAAGAATGAAGAAGCGGAAACAGAGAAAAAGGAGGCAAGTTCCTAGGAAAAGGGGCCCTTTGCAGAATCACTTTGTTCATATTGCAAGAGAGAGGGTTGTCGTTATCTTCGGGGTAGTGCCAAAGCTAAGGGTCCAAGTGCATCTTATCCTAACTCTTCTTCAAAGACAAAAAATAACAAGTTTATGTGACTTAGATTAACAACATTGCACCTCATGAAGATAGAAAGCACTCTTGTATTGACTATATGCATTCCCTATGCAGCTACAACCGTTTGTAACTTGTGCATATTTACTACATAAGTTAGTGCCATTAGTCAAATAGGAGTGTCCATAAGACCACCCTAAAAAAAGGTCAACAAATGCGATAATATGCATATAATAGAAGTTTCCTTACTGCTACTGAGAAGGATACAAGTCGGCCGAGGAATGCAAACTAAGATTCCTTTTGCGAGAGCTGAGGCCTGCAGGGTATTCTGGAGATGATAACTTGGGTTGTAAGTTGGTTGCCTTCCTTTTCTTTGATAAAAGAGGTCGTCTTTCATGGACAAAAGGTGTGCACATCATCCAAACATCCCCACTTGCTAGAGAAATATGGTGCCCTGCCTACAACTTGTCTCCGTCTGTCATTGGTTTCCCCCATTAAGGTTAAAGCAATTTGGTATTTTGGTACACATACACTAGTGGTTAGAGCATTGATTAAACGGGACCGTCACTCAAGCGGACCTTCAAAGTTGCACCACCTAATGCTCCAACCACATGGCACACCTCTAGTACCCCCAAGGAAGCTCTGTAATACCATCTGCAACAATCTAGAACTATGGCCCAATCGCAGGACAATGCCTCACCACAGAGCACAGGCACCGCCTCCCGAAACGGGCCAGCCATGACGGTGGACTAGAGTCACAATTGGCAAAGGGGCCCATAGCCTCCCCAAGATGTGGAAACTCAATTAAAATTCAATTTGCATTTGTGGTTTGTCTTGTATTTGTTATTGGCTAAGTAAGCCTAACTTAATTCTTATACATTCATCATGTAAAAGCAAAATATACTCGGTAATGACGAGTTTCAGAAATTTTGAAAACAAACTCTTACACATCGAAGGAGAACCAACAAGAGACGTTGGCATCGAGCAGCTTTTATAGAATGTTGATGGTAAATTTTTGGGATTTATTAATAATCTCTTAGTGCACTTTTTAACGATCCAATTGATGCATGTTTGTCTTTGTAAATCCGTATATATCTGTGAACATATATTATCAAATATGTATAAAATATTCTACATATTCCCGCCGACCGCCACACCCCTATCCTCTTCTATTGAAAATCAAGTATCAGAGTATCCTCACTGGTGTCATGTCCACACCCGTAACTGGGTCCGTGCTTCTTAGGCCGACATTACGTTCTCGTTTTTTCCAAGGTAGTAAAACTACCTTTTCTGGATTTTTTTCCCCTATCCTTGTAAGTGAACAGTTATCTTTCTATAAGATGCAAGTAGTAACTCACCTATAGGAATTTGTACATATTATTTGACAGGTTTATTTTGGTGCCCCCAAAATAAATTCTTGGCTCTGCCATTGCAAGGAAGTCCTAAGCACTTCATTGGCAGGATCTTATAAGGCCAATCCTAGAGTCGTCCGCTTCTGACGGAGGGACACAATCTCACTAGCCCTCTTATCATACGCAATTGAGGACCTCTGCTAGTACATAACCCATGTAGGATATCAGTCCAACCAGGTAAACAGCAAGTGTGGAATCTCATACGTGGTGTATCTTCCCCCAATGCTGGTGGAATCATTCTTTGTCATTTGTAGGCACACCCAAATCTTCACAAGGCAAGAAAAAGGGAAAGAAATCGGAAGAATAAATATCTAACCACGTATAAAGTATGCGCTCCAGAGATTTTTGAACTTCCACTTGCTGGAAGAAAGAGACATCAGGTACAGTTCTCGGACAATCAACAGCAATCTAACCAAAGAATGAAATCCAACATATGCAAGTAGTACGGATGATAAGCATTTTGAAAGGGAATAAGCAATTAATGAATCCAAAAACAGAAAATGACCACCATGCTAATACCTGGCGAAGCATGTTAATTTCTTCATCTGTACGTTCAGTATCTGGAATATCATAATACTGAGCAACACAATCCAGATACTCGAGGCGCTTTCTTCTCAGAACTCCCTCCCTTCTATCTGAATTAGGGGGTGCATATCCCTGTTGTCAGTCCATGTTCAAATTTTAAACTAGAAGTAACATTATGACCAATAAGGGTCATTTCTCTTAGCAAAAGCCCACAGAGGGTACAATATTAGTGGAATCCAAAATTGCATTCTTCACTGACGAATCCTTAGGCACATAAAGTATGATAGGAAAAACGGTTAACAGTACTAAAGACACAAAGCTATGCTAAATAATTTCTAATAATGACCACGTACTCATGTGAGCTCCTCTGAGCCCCTCATACTATTCCACAAGAAAGTTACACAAGCATGAATGGCATCAATGTGCATGATAAACACAGAACAATGGTCATATAATTCACAATTGCATTACATATCAACTGCTCGTCCTAAACTCATCCGAGTTTTTACCAGAGAAACAACCACCCGCAACCTAAAATTTGGTGTTCACATGATTCTATAGCAGCGGCTGAAGGTTGAATGGCATGTAAATGGGTGGCGGGTCATAGCTCAAAATTTTATGCCAATGTAAATAAATGGATGGAATATGAATATCTAACATACAAAGACCATGTCATTAGAACTAGGAAACAAGGGACATGTTTGTAATTTAACCCATATAGCTTCCCCTCCATAACTACCTTTTATCTCTATGAGGAGAAAGATTTATCGCAAGCATGTGCATTACTTGTGTAAATTCATCGGAAGCAGCATAATGGGATAATCACAATCAACACAAAAGCACCCTACAACTCAGTAATTGCAGATAAAGGCACCTTTATTAGAGATCCAAGAAAGTAGAGCTAGTACAGGAGAAAAAGAGCTTTACCAAAAGAAGTCTCCACACTGTAGGACGCAGATATGGTGGAACGCCACTCCAAGCTATCTCCCGCAACTTTTCTGCATGAAGATAATCAAGAAGGAGCAGGTTTGATAGAGTAGTTCCAGTTATTAACGATATAGACCTCATAAAGACTGGAATCAGTAGCTCAGTTCAAATAACAACAAAGAAAGATGTTTTGCATGAATAATTTCAATCGAACAAAAGCTCTAGAACTAGACACAAAATGGCCCAGAAAGTATAATGGTGAATTTTCAAATCCAAGACATGAATTTCTTTCAATCCAACAACACAACATGCAAAAACAACAAAAAGCTACCAAGCTAACATCAATATGTCTCCTAGCATCCATCAACAACTCCGGTACGAACTACATCTTATGTAAACAAGGACCACAACGCTTAAGGTAGTTGGACCTTAACAAGACGACTTTAAGCCCATCTATTGGCTCGAATCCCCTGAAATGTTATCTTACTATTATTGACTTCATGATTTCACATTCAAAAGAAACAAACACCAGAAATTAACATCTGTCTAAACCCAATAAAATCAGGTATTATGAATGTTAGAATTGCTAACCAAAAACTCTTGGGAAGACATACTGCAAATATATCACAAACTGGAAAAGAAGATGCCATAAGGAAGAAATTAACATGTAAACCTTCCACGGGGAAGAAGTAACAAAAAAAAGGAACTTAGAAGTTCATGTTTCCTTTTTTTGTTTTTTGTTTTTTGATAAGTAATAGTGAAAAACCGGGCGAAACCCATATACATGAGCAGTGTACTTACAGATCACCAAACCCTAAAGATGTAAGCGAACACAAAGTTGAAAGAGCCATTCCTAATACCCGACGTCCAAGTACAAGAGACCACACAAAAAGCTGTTTCATGTACAAGATGGGTCTAGAGAGCCCCCCAAAACAACTCCTATTACATTCCTGCCATAAACACCACCAGGGGTGGGTCACAGTCTCGTCAACCACTATTCATAGATAAGAGATGGGGCTGGGGGGAATGTTTAAGTTGCAAATAGCATTAATAGAGTTTTTTTTTCTTTCTTTGTCACTCAACATTGAATCAGCTAGCCCATCTGAAAACGTGACACATGATAACATCTCTACAAACTAGGAGGCAGCAACACAAAATTGCTTATAATCTTTAAGCTTTACTCATGTCTTTCTCACTACGTCAACTGATTAGGTTCTTAGTTCACGTTTCATATAGCTACAAATTTTTTCTTTCCATGCAGCTCTGCAATACTAGATTCATACAGGATCACACTCTGACACGATATTCACCCAATACCCCTTCACTTTTTTGAGCATTCCTCTCTTCTGGAATCCACTGCAAACCACTTTTATGAAGCTCAAAAATCATCTCTTTCAATCCTAGTAGGTAACACCTGTTAGAAATTTTGCTTAAAAGCAGCTGTAATCTGTTTTTGGTGATCCTGGGCACTTCAGCAGGGGCTGCTACTTGAGTTTTTTCTTTTGGTCTTTACAGCTATTGGGTAAAACATAGGTGGGCTGTATACTCAATGTCAGATGAGTCAGGACAACCCATTTTGATTGATGAGTTCATTGGCTTTTAGTAAGAAATAAGGATATTGCCGAATTGGCTGTTGTAAGTAATGTGCTTTGCTTCATACACTGTTTGGTTAAAAGGCTAGCTATATATAAGTTGGTTCCACAGTTGCTGGCTGATAATGATTCAACTGGTAAATCAACCCCTGATGTAAGTAGTGAGAGTCATCGTAGATTAGTGCCTTGAATGCCATTCAAAATGTTTGACATGGGAGGTGGAAGCGACCTCCCGCATATGAAACCTGTACAGGATTTTTGGATGTCTGATAATACCATGCTAAAGACTGGCTTGTTTAATTTCTATTAGGAGTAGACATATGCTTATAGTACTGCTCACGGGATATGAGAGAGCTCACACACTCTTTCTTGGATATATGTTTAAACCTATGACATCAGGAAGAAAGTTTGTATGGAAACTAAACCCCATAATATGCAGGTGCCTGCACTGTAACAGGAACTTGACTACTGTTTCCTAGTTTGTGAAATGATGCTTCTAATTATCAGAAAGTGGTGGAGTAGGACCGTGCAATTGACTTCTCGGTGGTCCAATGCTAAGAATAAATGTGAGGACAGGTTATTGTTCAGACTTCCTGGAAAGTAGATACTTACTGGAATTTATCATCCTTACTTCAGTTTATGAATGAGGTGACTGCATGCACCTGTTTTACATATTAGTGCCTGAAGTAAGCCTCTCATTATCTAAACTTAAATGCTCTTTCTTTAAGGTAGCGTATGGAGGAAAACAGGAAAAAAGTGGACAAAGAAAAAAATTTGATAATCCTTGACGATTAAAAACAGAACTCAGTGGATTGCGGAATTCTTCTGTTCATTATTTATTTGATTGGGCAGGGACCCCCAGAAGGGAGGAGAAGTACGTTCTATCGAAAGCAGAAGTCATATGAAGTAATATCCACCTTAGTCTTAGCATCTCCATTGATAAAAGTACTTCAGCATCTCATATCCTGATAATCATGCTTCTTTAATCACTAATTAGACAAACAGAAATTACAGGAAAAATAACAATACCTAAAATGACAGTTGGGCCAGAAAGTTGCTTTGTGAACCTCATTAGTCTAGCAGAATCCGTAGCTCTAGCACCCATTGTGGACTTCTGGACATCTTTGGAGGAACTCTCAGGACTTGACGTTGATGGTTTTAACTTGTCAACAGCTGAATTAGTACTTGGCTTGCTTATGCTTAATACTTCATCCTAAATCACAAAAAAGGTTCTAGGTCATTTCAAAGACTACTTTTAAATTTGAAACATCTACTTATCATCATGACACGTGATACATCAGCCATTTTTGCACAGCAAACAACTGTCCAAAGGTTTGCGGGCCTGATGTTTGAAGACCAAATACCCTTAGATTGAAGCCTCAAATCTTCCTCCCCCATTCTTTCTGTTTCTCCTCTCTCCCCACACACCACCATCTCATAGAGCAAACTAATACTTGGCTTTTTGACAACAAACACAGAGGTCATCATTGATTCCTGTTAGCAGATTACTGTTAGCAGGCTAGTCTCATTACTTTGCAACATGGCAACATATAATTCAGATTTAAGAAAAAAATCAATTTATGAAGTCCAGAAGTTCAGAAAACATTTGGGTAGTTTCTTAGAGCTGATACCTTTACGGAACAGAGAGCTTGGTTTTAAAGAAATTACTATGTCTAGGTAAATTGTTTAGAGATTATCAAAATATGTTACAGATGGGGTGTCCAGTTCCAAAGGATAACTGGTGTTAGGTTAACATCAAATAGAAGAAGTGCAAGGTAATGAGCAAGTTAAGTACGATGTTTTCTGCGCCCTAGGGTGGAGATCAAGATTATGAGGACTTTCTCGTTACTAATGATGCCTAAGACGCGGTGAACAAGTACTCACCAAAACAGTAACTCGTAAGATGTTGGGTAGTAATTAAAGCTACTGAAAAGCTATATACAAGGCTGGATGGCCACAGAGGGAGGAAGACTCTGATATGTTTCTACTTTGACTGTAAACTAAAGAGTGAAGCTGTCTCTAAAAAATTTGGTATTGGGTGTAGTCTGGCTATCTCCCTATTGCTCTCCCATATTTTTGCACGATGCGGAAAAATTTATGACCATTATAAGTGCTACCTCGATGTAATCGTCCATAAGTTCACTTGATCTTATATCATTGTCAGAGAAACTCCTGTCACTATCTGGAGAGCGCAAAGTTGAGTCCTCCACTGGGCTTGATCTCCGTGTAATCAACACCTTGCCAGGAAAACTGCGACCTTTAAGCAACCTGTAAAGAGACAGTACATACAGATCAGATATTGAGGTAATAGTTCATGTAAAGAGTAACAGGAATACAGGAAAACAGCAAAATACGACCAACCTTAAATGTCCTAAACACAAAGCACAACTGCTAAAAGTTGAAATGCAGGGACCAGATACAGAGGGGAAAAAAAATACTACTCATGGCTAGTACTAGAAAAACGGAACATGGGATCAACTGATTGCACGGCTCATGCAAAAGGACTCAATGTGATCTTTCCTATATGTCGACACTTTCTCTTTGCTTGGTTTTGAAAATTGAGATAATATGGTACCGTAGCTTTATTCAACTTGACAGCAACATGCATATAAACAAACAGTGAACTTTTGCAACAAGCACCTAAGGCTGCGATCTGGGAAAATCACAGACACCTACAAGCATATAGCGCTTAGAACGCAGAACGAAGAGCTATTATCTCATCCAACTAAAAAGATTCAAACCAATATTAACAGACAGATACACGTTAAGAGATTCCAATCATCACCATCTTGTAAGGGTATGACTACAAACATGGGCAAACGTGTAAAAATCTCATACTCCATACTTACTACAGGAAAACATGTGCAAAGTGGGTAGCATCTTAACCAAACAATCAAAAGCCAGTAAATCATTATAACCAGTACAGCAAAATATCAGCGTTTTCCAGTGTCGATGGGCTAAGGTCGATTTAGTGTCTACTCCCGATATTCAAACGCAAACAAACTACCCAGCACAGCCTTAAGACACAAATCTAATCAACATAACGAGTTTTCAACTAATTTATGGCTAAATATCCAATTACTTCATTGAGAGTTTGGGAAACGGACTGCCTAACATTGACCAATATGCCTAAATTAAGATCTAATTTTCTACATATATTAATCTTTTTGGTGGGTTTGACGCAGAGAGTAGACCTGTATTATGCAACCTCTTAGTCATATAAGAAGGTCACTTCCCAACTGAATATTCAAGACCTTAGTTGCATGACTCTACAATCCTAGTCACGCTCCCACCCCGGGACCCCCCTCCTGAATCTCAGACCCGCTCCCGCTCCTACCCCAAAACCCACTATTGTAGTGACGCTGCCACTCCGGAACTATGCACCCGCTCATGCTCCTGCCCCAAAACCCACTACTGTAGTGATTCTTGTGCTCCGGAACCTTCGCATTGGCTCCCGCTCCCACCCACACTCCATGCAACTAAGTTTGAGATTGTAACCCTCATTCCTACTAGATTGAAACCTGAAAGGTTCTTAAACAAAACTAAGAGCTTCCCTCCAAAATTTTGTTATAGAAAGAAATTCAATTAGCCAATGCAATCCTCCGCTGCATCATCTAGACCAGTATGCTTGTTGTAACCAAATTTTTCTTCAGGAAATTGAGATAACTCTTTAACCTTTTCATGGACAAAACAAGATTTGAGCCAGTGTAGTGAAGCACGGGAAGAGGTAGTTGTTTGCGACAGCAAGAAAGGCAGCTGGTGCTGAAAGGATATTGATTAGATCCAAGATAAGGAACATCTCTAGATTCGGATAAGAAGAAGAATTCATTGGGGGGAAAACTGGAAATGGTTTGCTATCCCACGAAGCAAACTAAAATGCCTCAGATCATTCTTGCCTAAGCAAACTTTCACATATTCAGATGATTGCCTTTGACTTTTTAGATCTTAGAACTCTATCAGCGCCTAAAAGTAATTGGCATTTGTGCTCCTTTATAAAGGGACAGAAGGAATACTCACCTACAATTTTCAGCAAATATGCATGCTTAACTCGATTCTAGAATTCTTTAGTCAATGAAACCCCCACTCTTGCTACTGAACTTTATAGTATTTGGTTGGGACAACAAGCACAAAGAATACTTTGGGGGCATAATTAGAGAGATCCCAGCTATCCAAATTCACAAATCAAGCTGAATTCAGGGGAAGAAAAAAAAAAAACTACCTGCATTAGCCTAAATGAAAATAGGTATTTTTGTCTTAAATTCTAGTCTATAGTTAATCTAACATGTTGGATCATCAATTTGGAAGAAACAAAGTACAAAATCACGCATTTCTCAATTTCTTTACAAATAAATCTGAAAGAAAAATTAATGGGCATCGAGTGCTTTGAGATAGTGCGGATCACGAAAATAAAAGGCAAAGAAATCAATTACCCTTGAACATTACGGAGGGTTTGGTTGAATCTGGAATCGAGGGCAGAAGTGGATGATGCCTCCGTATCTTCTTTGCTATTAGTGTTGCTCTTCATGCTTCTCTTTGCTTGGCAACTTTCACGACCATTCTCAGTTTTGTGCTCACTTTCTGTTAAGCCCAAGTAGCTTATGTCTGATCCCTGATTGAACCGGAAATTGCCTCTTAGAATCGACAAAAATGACGTGATTTAGCAACACAAAAATCAAGCGGAGTGCATGACTAAAAAGTGGTAAGCAGCTACAGTGACTTGGTATTGAAAGTAAAAAAAAAAAAAAGTTAACTAGACGGTTGACCATTGTACTATTAGACATATTTCACTTTGGTCACTCAACTTCGATTTGTGTCAAATTGGCCATTGAATTCTTCAATTGATCTCAATTGAGTTACTCCGTTAATTTTGGCCCGCTAACTGCCCATGTGCAAGGCACGTGGAGCTTAAATTAGGGGCAAAATTGTCAAAGCATAAAGAACATTGGTTCTCTTTTATTTTTCTAATTTTCTCTGTCTTTATCTCTTCTTCCTCCTACGATCCCCACTAGCCACCATCATATCCAACCACCACAACTACCCAACCTCTAGCATCCATCGCCGTCCAACCACCGCCACCACCACTAGCCCTTACCCACAAGCAGTGACTACCGCCGCCGCCGTTAACTACCTCCCCTTCCCCTCTCATTGTTTATTTCAACCCCAGTCCCATTTCCCGTCAATCTCCCTCCCCTTTCCCCTCCCTTTTCCATCGATCCCTTTCCCCCTCACTCATGTTCACAGCCACATTTCGAATTTGTGGAACACGATGAATACTCCAAGGGCATAGCAAGACGAACTTCATCCTGAAGTTCACTAGCGGTAGATCTCGATGGGTCTCAACCAAAGAATCTGATGCTCTGTTCTCCAAAGCCTTGAGTTTACATTTGAGTCACTCAGTCACTCCATCAGCATACCCTAGCATCAAGCGTAGCGAAGGGCCATATGGAGATTCACCCAAATCCTCTAAGATCTCATATCTGATGATAGCAAGGTCAGCAATCTAAATTTGCAGGCCACCCATCGAATCTCTTAACACCACCGAGCCCTCGCGGGCACAATACTCACCAGAAGGCACCGAGTTCTCAGGGCTGAACTCATCATAGGATCCACAAGAGTCACTTATATAACCAGTAAAATCTTGTGTCTTGAGGACCTCAAAACGAGATCCACTTCGTCTAAGAACATAGTCTTGACCATAATCTTGGTACAAATTGACATGACTTACCTTCGTAATAGGCATATTTTCCTTGAAATTGAAATTCCTCTTCTTGGATTTACTAGATTTACCTATCTAATCCAAGAGTTGATGCACAGATTCAGGAAAAAGTTAGGCAGCTCCATTGAGTTTTAGAGAAAGAGAGTCAAGAGGATTGTAGAAAAGAGCGGGAATTAACTGTGGTTATGTTTGGCAGTTGGTGGTGGATGTATGGTTACGCTTGGTGGTTGGTGGTAGTGTTGGGTTAGTGGTGGTGGTGGTTGGTGGTGGTGTTGGGCTTGAAGGGAAATATGGGGAGAAGAAAGAAGAAGATATTGGAATGACAAATTTACCCCCGAATGAAGTCAACTAACGGACTTGGGGCTAATAGAACCTAACAGAATGTCTTGATTGGACAAATTGAGGAATTCAGTGGTCACTTTGATACAAATTGAAGTCCAATGACCAAAGTGAAATATGCCTAATAGTAAAATGGTCAACCGTGGAGTTAACTCAAAAAAAAATTTTGGCTACTACCGGGGTTGAAAGAATTTTCCTTTTATACTTCATATAGCGACAATCAATGTCGCTAAGAATTTCTAGTGATTTTTATTTAGTGACCTTAAAAAAATTCTGCTAATAATTATCGCTGAAATTGTTAGCAGATAAGCCACCAGAAAATATTTACCTACTGTTAATTGTTACTGTATACGGGGTTGAAGGAAGATTTTTATAACCCGTGTAGCAGCCAAAGCTTGTTCTTAAAAGTACACCACACCCTATCATGGTTAAAACAAGGATAAATGGTTGACCCTAGAGCCGTTACCAATATCAAAAGCAAAAAAAAGTTGATGACTTAATTCCTCGATTAAATCATGGGTGCGATTCCATCCTGTTCACTTACAAATGATGCACTAAAAGCCACCCAAAGTTCATGAAATACCACTTCTTAGATGAAACCATAATAGGCTTATTAAAATGACAATAATACCTCTCTTTTCTTATCATTCTTTTAGGTCCCCACCTCTACAGTCGCCACCCACTTCCCATCCATAATCATTCATCACCACCCACCCACCCAACCACCCACCCACACACCCAACCACCCACCCACACACACATCCCACACAAACCACCAACCGAACGAGCACGCACACCCACCCAAAATCCCCTATCCCCCCACCTCCCCCAGTCACACACACCATGGTTCCCCTCCTCCAATCCCCCTTATTCTCACACCCTCCATGCATACAGATACACAAACACACACCCCACACCCCACATGTTCCCCCTGCCCCTCCCCCAATTCCTATCATCCACCACCACATACACCATCTATGCGTGCGCACACACTGCAAGCATGCACACCCATACACACTACACGCACACACAATTAAACACCCAACCACCATCAGGGTTGCACCCCCCCAATCCCTCACCAACAAGCATAACCTGAACGCACACACCCACATATACCACGGGTCCCCTAACCTCGTCACCCATCACAGACACACTACATGGGCACGCGCGCACACATACACACATGCGCGCGCAACAAGCAATTAAAATGGGTGTGTGTTTGGGTACGTGTGCGTGTAACAAATTTATGGGTGTGGGTATTAGTCGTGGTGGGTGATGGCGAGGGAGGTTAGCCCATTGAATGTGCGCGTGTGTGCTTGTGTGTGGTGGTAGGTGATGAGGCAGTAGAGGAAGTGCGTGGCGCTAATATGGTAAGGGTGGTTGATGGGGCTGGAAGTGAAAAGGGGACAAAGTTGTTATTTATACAAAATGGTTGTCAATCAACGCTGTTGTTGACTAGCAGTTACAATTGTCGATTTTCTTCTAAAGAGAGCTATTTTGCTAATAGTAAGGGGCTTTAGTACATCATTTGTAAGTGAAGGGAGAGGGAGGAGTGTGAAATTGCACCCGAAGTATAGTATAAGAAGTCATTAGCTATATTACCCCTATTGAAAGCGTCTTCATTCTATTTGATGTGGTATTTTTTGTTGTTGTTTTAATCCATAAGATGTAAGGCGAAGGCTTAGATATTCAATGGTCTAGAGTAACAAGTGTGGAAACCATGACAGTTAGACCGAGAAATGATAAGGGACATGTGAAGAAGACCCACCACGATCTTTCAAAAGGCACCTAGCTCAATCCCTATTTCAACATGGAGGAAACACATTTGCTGCTTATATGAGGAAGTGCAAAATGTGAATGGAGCAAAAGGAAAGAGCAACGATCAGAAGCCAAATTCACGATCTCGGGGGGAGACTCAGTCAACCCAAGAGCACGAACCCTCAATTGAGTTTCAACAGACGTGGTGGAAAGTTAGAAGTCCAAAGAATCACGATCTCGAGCCAAGAATATAAAGTTACACTTAAGACATATTTTTTAACCCCTCTTCAAAACTGAATCCAGACAATTGGTGCATTTGAAAATATTTTGGTTTTTAGTTTTTAGTTTACAAGAAAATGAAAACAAGACCCTCTTTTGTTTTTTAGTTTTTATAAAAACTGAGATGTGCTTGGTAAGCATTTTTTTTTTAGTTTTCTACTTCATTCATTTTTTTCCTTTCAATAATTGACTTCCTCCAGAAACCAACCCGAACCACCATAGCTGATCAATACCTCGACCGCTATCAAACTTGCACTACCACCCACCCTTATCAAATCACATCACTATCAAGTCGAATCACAACACACCACCACCTCCCACATATCAAATCCCAACCCCGCACCATAAAAAAAACCTTCTGCATCACCAGGCCAGACCACCAAGAAACTCATTACACAATTACTGTGACGAGGGCACAAATCTATGGGTGCATGGTGACGACGGGGTGAATATGTGTGGTGGCAACGATGGGACAAAGATGTGACGCTTTTGGCACCGGACACATTCACTGATTGAAGATCCATGGATGTTCAATATTGCCTCTGTGCGATTTATCTGGCTATGGGTAGTGGCGGTAGGAGGAACAGATCTGCGACCATTAGGCTACAAATGAGGGGCACATTGGTGGGTGAGGTGGCGATGATGGGGCATGGATATTAGTGAAGTTGGTTGTAATTGCAAGAATGGTGATTGGGCAGATATTTGGTTGCGATGGCGATAGGCTGATAGGGTTGTTAGTGGCAAGATGGTGATGTTAGTAGGGTGGCGATGGTGGGTAACGGCCAGGGGCAATATGGTGGCGATAGTATGGCAGATGTGGGTGGCGACGACATTGCGGTGGTGGCATGCGATGGCGGCCAGCGGTAGGCTTCTACAAAATTTGATTTGTAGAAGCCTTATTTTCTTGTCACTCTAGATGTCTCCATCAATGGGGTTTTACAATCACAGACTTATCTTCTTTAGCTGACCAATGAATTTTTTATTTATTTATTTGATTTGTCATGAGAGTGGTGCATCAGTGGCTTATATTAGTGGTTCTAATCCATTATGGATACGATGGATTAGAACCACATGCACGCAAGAGTTAAGCTCAAGACCTTGCCAGACCCATGCCATGATATTCAAGTTACCATTTGCTCTAAAAGCTGAGTTTGTTGGATAATTGGTACATATATATTATGCTTACCAAATACTACTATTTTATAAAGTCTGTTGAAATAGAACTTGCATTTCAAGGAACCATCTCTCAAGTTGTGGAATGTTGCAGTTCATATATAAAGTCGGCTCAAGACACTATGTAGGTAGGCAACTTTTACACGACCAAATTCCTAAAATTCCACCTTAAGCTCATGCATGGAAGTCTGCTAATGTTACTCCCTGCTCTTTTCCTTTCCTTTCTTTGGTTGTGTTAGTAAAGTTGCTCTTGTGTTCCACCTTTTATAGAGATGTGTATCCTCGACTTCCAATTTTGATAGCCTACAAATGAAATGCAACAACACGTGTAGCATTCTGTGGAAGTTTCAGGATTACCAAGTGACTGGCACTAAGCTGAATGGGAAGGGCTGAAGCACTTCCCGAAGTTTTACCATATAATAAAGTGTTTTTCTTTTTCCTGTTTAATGGAACCTTCATCCTGTTTTCATGCTATTGCTGTAGTACGGTTAGTTCCATTTCTATGGGCATTACCTAAACTAACAATTGCTTGGCATATCTAGTACTTGCTTCATTCACCTTCTTTTGACTTATGAGGATTCCAAAATAGGGCCCTCTTGTTCTAAAGAGGCAGTGTTTCTCAGTTGTTTAAAAGAGGTAGTGTTGGAAAATAAACTTGATTTAGTCTTTAGAGTGGTGATTAGTGAAAATTAAACTTGATTTAGTCTTTAGAGTGGTGATTAGTGCAAATTATTAGTGGGTTATTAAGTTATATGTTAGTGGAGTGTTAATAATATGTTAGTGGTGCATTTGTTACAAATGCATTACTAGTATGGTTATGAAGATGAGTAGTGGTCTAGTAATTGTATAGATAGTGGGGTGAATGGTATGGTTATTGTAAATTTTGGGAGTTATTTTTAGGCCTTATATAAACTCATGTACCTCAATCATTTTGATTAGGTGGAATGAAAATGTTATCTTCAAGTTCTCTCCATGTCCTCCTCATATATAGGTAAGTGTATGAGTTTGAGTGATCCTTTGTTTCCAACAAAGTGGTATCAGAGCCACAACGATCATAGTGGACTTTGCGGCATTACATTTTAGTCATTACAGTTGTAGAAAAAAGTATCCAACATGGATATTTGGGGTGAGAAATTGACGTTCTCAAATTATGTGAGAATGAAGAGTGTCCTTTCATTGTGCTAAACGTGATGTCCAACCCAAAAACATGCTCAAGAGTAGTAGAAGCCCAACAGATATAAGAACCAATCCCAAATCCCATGTATTGTCGATGTGGGACTTGACACCTGCCATCACGTGAAGCGTGGGAATAAGAGGTGCTCCTCCTGAATAAGAGGTGGTCCCGTTGGATCAAATGGGGAGGCAGGGGCCTAGCTCTGATATCATGTTGAACCTGGTGTCCAACCCAAAAGCATGCTCAAGAGTAGGAGAAGCCCACCAGATATAAGAACTAATCCCAAACCTCATGTATTGTCAATGTGGGACTTGACACATTGTATCTCAAATTGTGTGATTTGTGGGATGTGGTCGGTGAAAACCACATATTAGCTTGTCGAAAAGAATTCGACAAATGAAAGAAGAAAAGGCACTTCGAATGTTGCAGAAGGCCGTCCATACAGAAATATGGATGCACATTGGAGATATAAGATCTCCAAGTGATGTTTGGCAAATGATCGAGGTTATTGCTTCCAACCGTAGACGTGACTTCTTATCCAAGGAGTATTGGGTCCAAAGCTGGGAAGAAAATAAGTTCACAAATGAAAATGGTAAACATCTTGAGGAAGAAACTCTAATGCAGGATAGAAATAAGTTTCACGCTTCCAAAACTAAAGAAACAGAGGAGACAAAGGCCGAACAAGAGATCAAGGCTTTTAAAGCCAGTGAAAATGACGAGTTGACAAATAGAGAAGAGCCATTTGAAAAGATGGAGGAGAGCGAGAACACAGACTGTGATGACAATGCTCAATATGAAGAGATGGAAGATGAGAGCATTGACAAAGAAGTAAAAGTTCACAGAGGTCAAAACACAAACAACTCAGGTATAACTCTTAAATTTTCGTTACAAGGAAAAAATGTGGTCGGTTCATACTTTTTTGTGGCTAAGAATGATGTGGTAGGGCCACAAGGATATGCCACTAAGGATAGTATTTTGAAATATTATTTTGTTAAAAATCCTCCTAGCGAGTTATTTTTCATGCCTCTAGAGGAAAATGATTTTGTGCAAAGTGAAATAAGTTATCCTCGACTTGATGTGGAGAATTTGTTGAGCGATACAGGTTGGGTAAATATGGAGACATTCTTTGACCCAGAAGAGCGACAAGAAATGTCCGAAGGAAATCGTAAAAATCAAGTATTCAAGTAAGTGACGAAGGAATGCCGGAGGTACAATAAGAAAATGACTCATATACTATATCCACGTCAAAAGAAATGTCCGAAGGAAGTTGTTGCTATCGATAAAATTGGAGATGAAGACTATTGTTGGCGTCTATCAAGCTTTCCAACGATGAATAATGTTTGAAGACATAAATCAAGTTTAAAGGGAGGTGTTGGAAAATAAACTTGATTTAGTCTTTAGAGTGGTGATTAGTGCAACATATTATTGGGTTATTAAGTTATATGTTAGTGGGGTATTAATAATATGTTAGTGGTGTTTATGTTACAAATGCATTACAAGTATGGTTTTGAAGATGAATAGTGGTCTAATAATTGTGTAGATAGTGGGGTGAATGGTATGATTATTGTAAGTTTGGAAGTTACTTTTAGGCCTTATATAAACTCATGTACCTCAATCATTTTGATTAAGTGGAATGAAAATCTTCTCTTCAAGTTCTCTCCATGTCTTCCTCGTATATAAGTAAGTGTATGAGTTTGAGGGATCTTTTGTTTCCAACATTGTGAAGTTCATGCTCTAAATTGTAAGCAAATGCAGGCCTTTGCTTATGTGATAAGTGAACTTTTCAATTAGTAGCCAGCACTTGAAGAAAGTCTCTCAATCTACATCACTTTGTGCATGTCCTGGCCTCAGTTATGTTGCTAAGCGAAGCATAATAGGTTGTGGATCCAGTTATCACGTATGACAAAACCAGCTAATTGGAAGATCATATTATGAGTCAATTAGAATCTAGAGACAATCATTAAATGTTCTTCATGGTGTCAGAATGTTCAAAACTTGCTTCAGGTACAATGACAGTGCTTCTTCAGTTTGATCAATTAAGTTCGAGACTGATAGAAAAGGTGAAGGGAAAGATAATTATATTAGAGAGCATTATAAAACTGAATACAATGGAGACTTTATATAGGTAAGAGAAAACTATCCTATCAGAAACGAAAAAGAGAATCCTATGTAAGTTAGGATAACTCTAGAATGTTCTAGACATAGGACAATAGGAAAAAGGTGATTGCCCCATATATATATATATATATATATATATATATATATATATATATATATATATCATCTAACATTTTCCTTAAACTCAAGTTGGTAGAGAACGAACAAGCTTGAGTTTGGAGGTTAAGTCCGGAGCGGTGTCTTGTTACTAGCTGCACTATGTGAGGTTTAAGTTGAGATGAATTCCATGTGTAGAGTTTGGCGATACAAGAACATAGCAGGGGTCCTGGGGCGAAGTCCAACATCCACGAAGGTCACGAGGCAAGGTCCGACAACTAGGAACAGATCAGGAGTTCTGGGG
The DNA here is from genome assembly GCA_033070095.1 of Escallonia herrerae. Taxonomy (NCBI): domain Eukaryota; kingdom Viridiplantae; phylum Streptophyta; class Magnoliopsida; order Escalloniales; family Escalloniaceae; genus Escallonia; species Escallonia herrerae. Next base: position 177,992 of record JAVXUP010000986.1, on the reverse strand, counting down.
TGAAGTCTGTTAACCATAAAGTCTCACGGTGAGGTCTAGCGACTAAGAACAAGGCATGAGACAAGGTCCACAGACCAAGAACAAAGCAGGAGTCCCCGAGCGAGGTCCGATGACCATAAAGATCTCGGGGTGAGGTTCAGCGACTAAGAACAAGGCAGGAGTCCCAGAGTAAGGTTTGCAGACTAAGAATAGAGCAGGAATTCCGGGGTGAGGTCCGACGACCATAAAAGTCTCGGGTTGAGGTCCGGCGACTAATAAGAACGGAGTAAAAATCAGAACATGACAAGAGCAGGAAATATATATATATTTTAGCGAAAGAGATAAGCTAGGGTTGATGGATATAATGATGGGCGGTGGCTAGGATTTCAGCAAAGATCACTGTAAAGAAAGGGCTAGAAATAAATACCAAAATTCTGAACTCAAGAAAAAAAAGAAGAGCATGAAAAGAAATAAAAACACTTGAGTTGGTTGGCCGAATGGCAAAGGCCGTCCGTCGGAGTTTGCAAAATCAGTTGAAGGACCCCCGACGGATCGTATGACTCTAATACTATGATAGAAAATGTGAAGGGAAATATAATTATATTAGAGAACATTATAAAATTGTATACAATGAGACCTTTATATAGGTAGGAGAAAACTATCCTACCAGAAACGGAAACAAAAATCCGATATAAGTTTGGACAACTCTAGAATGTTCTAGACATAGGACAATAACATGAAAAAGGTAATTGCCATATTAATATAAATCATCTAACAAAGACTTTTAAGTTTTACTGCCATAATTGTCTGCCGCTTATATTTTGTAACGCAGTTCATTCCCACTTAAATAACATACGACATGCCAGAGCTTGCAATTGTAGTCACGCCGATTCCATTTCATGTTTGGTGCGTGCGTTGAACATATAATTCTATTTTTGTTTTGTTCTAATCTGGATGTAGTACTATCTTGCAGCTGTCGAGATTTTTCCCGCTTTATTTCTCTTTGTTAATCTCCTTCCCCTTTTCCCTGCACGTCCTTGAACTATTTTTCAGACTGTGGGCACATTTTTTCCTTTTAATTGCATTTTGTACATTTTACTCCGTGCAATGATCTTGATTTTTATTGTTTTAAATCTTGATGATGCGCTAATTTTTTTATTTTCTATTTCTTGTAGGGGACGTAGGTGCGTTAGGCTGGTAAGTGGGACATGTTCATAAATTATGGGTACTAATTAATGTGATTAGTGTATTACCTGAACCTTTTTTGCATTTTGCTATTAGATGCATGTGATTTGGGGGGTTAATCTATCCCCTGGAACAGTGATTCATAGAAATTCTCATTCTCAAGTGGCCAGCCCCTCTTCTACGGCAATTAGATATATGGACCGGAACAGTGGTTGCACTAGAGGATCAACCTGAAGATAGAATGTGCGGCCTACAAGATATTGGTAGCCATATCATGAGGATTCTTATTATTGGCTTCCAAGTCCTTCTTTGTATACACTTGGAGGTATTTTGAATTTCTGGTGCTTATGAATATTACTTGGGCAAGATATTATAAATTCCTTGGGATGCATTTCGACAAAAATGGTAGTGGTTTTGAGTTTCTGGGAACACGTGCTGGTGCTAGGCGTATCCCCATTCCAGTTCTTTTCTCTCTTCTTTTACTACTGCAGGGAGCAGGAATCCTATTTGCTGCATCTAGGTTGGTATAGGATATTGTTCTTCTATTAACAGTGGAGCTAGTACAAGAAGATATTTCATGTTTTCTTCAAGAGCTGGTGATTGCTTGGGGTTCTTGCATCATGGTTCGAGCTAATGTACAGAATCTCAAAAACTTGGCATACAATGAAGTTATCAGTTAGATTGAAGGTCTCGACCAAATGGACTTTGGCTGCCTGATAAGGGTTATTTTTTTCCAAATAGTTGGATCTGATTGGATGTTATCAAAGGCGTGCCTATGCGCAAGGCGCACTCCCTGCACCTCGCCTAGGCTAGGCGCAGCCCTTTCGAAGGCATGCGTCTTGCGCGCCTAGGCGCAAAGCGGTGGTGGACGCGCAAAAAAAAAAGAGCCAAAAATCCTAATTTTTTGTTTTTGCATCATGGCATCATCTCAACCGTTCATTATTGTTGATTCTTTGTTTCATAACATAATAGATCAATTTTTAAACCCTAAAAATACCCAAAACCCCAAATCCCTAATCAACCGATTCTCTTATTATTGTTCATTATGCTAGCGTCCCGTCCCCAATTGTTACTCTATTTTAAGTAAATTTACTCCTTTACTTCACCTTGCTGATGAAGAAGATGAAATTGAAGAGGAATCTCAACTAGACTTGGGAGCCCATGATTTTCTTTTGAGGAAAGCATTGTTGCCTTAACCCTCAGTGATAATGGGGATGACGTTGTCATATTCACTTAGGATTAACTACTTCTTATTGGATTTGAAACTTTTTCTAGTGTTGAAAATTTATTTGATTGTCATGTTTTGAATTTTTTTACGTGATTATATTAGTTTAATGCACTAATATCTATTTATTTTTATTTTATGCCTCACTTCAAAAAGGCACGCCACTGCGCCTTGCGTCTAGGCTCCAAGGATCCTTTGTGCCTTAGGTGTGCTTGAGCCTTTAATAACTATGCCTTAGAAGCAGGACTGGGGTCTAGGTATTTCAATGAACACGATGATCCTAAGTTTTATAAAGTTTTTGTTTTGACCAACAACGATTAAAAGGTTTACACAAAGAAGCAAGGTCCAATTTTGTTCATCAGAAGTTGTCAGACTCACCTGAGTCAACAAGAAATCTTGCTCTCTCTCTCTCTCTGAAATATTCAAATTTGTTCAATTTTTGTTTTTTAAATGGAAATGGGTCGGACTTATTATGACACCGCATATACTCTTTGTCATGCAATGCCTTGGCTATTCCGGTCATCTTCTATACATTCACGACAATTTATCATGACCGGTGTGAGGAACAATAAGGGTGGACTCCTTTTTGGTTCATGACAACGGAACTCGTGCTTTTACATGAGTATTGGTGGAATCTATATCCCCTGTGGTAGTTTTGCTTTACCACGTAAAGTATAATAACCGCATTCTTCATATTCATAACATCTCTCAACATAGTTTGTAATTTATGACAACACCTAAAACAAACAGAATTACAATGCGATACTTACTATTAAAACAATATATTAGCAACTCTTGTCTCAGAGTTGTAACTATTGAGATTGAGAATTTTTTTTTCAAAGTTTTGTTGCCATTTTGCTACATACTATCGTGTATAATAGAGGGAGTCATTAGCTACTTCGTGCTTTTTTGTAGTCCCCAATGATTGTTTTCAAGTGAATAAAGATAAAGTTTAATCGCAATTAAACGTCCCACACCATTGTCAGAACATTTGGACTGCAAATTTATTGTGATCTACAAATCAAAACATACAATCTACTTGGACACTCAGTTGCGAATGAAGATTCTACCTTTAAGAAGGGAAGTTGACATAAGATTACGACTTGCACTCTACTTTTAAAATGAAATTGATATCAGCTACAAGGCATGCTTAAGTGCCACTAAACACGAACGTGGAACGCAAATGGTAAAAAGTGGATTACATGCCATAAAAATTGAGCCAACATAGAAAAGCTTTAACATTGAAAGCCGTTGGTCTATGTTTATCATGGATTAATAAGGGTAAAGATGTATATACGTATCACTGAGAGCCCTGAGCAATTGTCGAGTGCTTTAACATACACACAAAACTTTGATTGTCCACGTCTAGTGAACGTGGCTTATTATCAGTGGGTAAAGTATTCCAACTAGCCGCAAGTATGAAAGAAAGGGCCATATAGAGGAGAGCATAATGTCCCGCAAGGTTGAAGGAAGGCTGATTGTTGAGGTTGTGCCGTGCAGATGCTTATTGTATGCTCACAAGGATATGACATGACAATGCACTAGGATGGTCTCCAAAACCTTCCTTGCTACTCTAAGACTTCCTTGTATATGTTAGATAATTCTAGCAAGTTGTAAAACATGTATATACCTAGTTATTTGTATTGGATATTCAATGTAAATAGGATCAAGTAGATCACCACCATTTGTTAACGAGGTGACCATGTATAAATAAGTGAGGCCATAATGATGCCAAACCATCCAAGAACTTTCTAGCGTTATATTCCTTCGTCAATATAGTGCAAACGTTCTCCCAAAACTCTTGTGTCCTTTGTTTTATATCTAGCTCTCGTTGTTGCTCAGCCCAAGAGGTAGGCTGACTTAGCGTTATAGAAAGGGCTCCTAAGTGTTAAGTGTTGCACAATTGGCTTAGATTTGTCTAAGGTCGTGACAATAATGCCCTTTCGTATTATGCAGAAAATTTAGGACCTTATACGCCAGTTGTTATTACGTGTACTACATGTGTAGTCGACTATATACATTTGGCTTTAAGAGAATTTGTGCGGGTTGGAAACAAGGATACCAGTAGCTCCGACCCCATGACGAATCTCTTAAACGAGGTTTGTGTGAATGATAATCACTAAGCTCTGCTGTTTGATTTTGTTAGGTTGAAAGGTTTAAACATTTTTATCTAGTTTTTTGTTTTCTTGGGAAATTACTTTTTGATCTATTGCTTTGGTATTGTGTCAAAATTTGTCATGCATTTTGTCCCTTAAATTTTTGTTTAGGCTCTGAACGGGATCTAAAGGAGGACATTAGAGGTCTGAGGCAGCTAGTGAAGTTGGCGTGTGTACTCACCTAACAAAAGACAATGTCCATTCTCCTTTTGCTCTGGAGCTTTTCTATAATCTCTATAAAATTGCTTAGAAAAGAAGGACCAGAGTTATGGTAGAAATTCTTCTTTAGGTTTGATGGTTTTTGTTTCATACTGTTCAATACTTATCCTTTATTTTTATCATTTTTTGTGTGTTTGGAAGGCAGTACTCGTACTTTGTCTTCATAAACGCCTTGTATTTTGACTACGCAGATGACTACCAACTGTTCCATAAATTTTGAGACTTCAACTGCGGTTGTAAGGGATATCCTGTTCAAAGGTTAGATTTGATTAGTGAGTTTCCCTAGACGCAGGAGTGGGGGTATACATTTAACGAATATAAGGACCCTGAGTTGCATGGCGTTTTTTTTTTTTGCAACAATGACCAAAAGATTTACAGAAAGATCGAATGTCATATCCTATTCATGAGAAATTGTTGTGCTCACCTAAGTCAACAAAAATTCTTGCACTCTCCTTTTTTTTCTTTTGTCAATTATAAGTAGTGTAATGCTAATATTTATGCAATTTATTTTTCGATATAGATTGGAACAAGTAAGAGTTGGACTCATTATGATATGGCATATACTCTTCTTTGCGATGCCTTTGGTCATGACTGTGAGAAAGTCTTAGGCATCCCTTTATATTAGTTGGTGAGATCTCTGTTCTTCAGGTAGTTTTGCTTATCCATGTAAAGTAGATGATCTGCATACTTAATATTTGTTACATCTCTTAATATAGCTTGTTGTTTATGACATATAACAACACCTAAAACAAATAAAATTCCACCCCAATACTTACTTCTGAAGCAATAATTAGTGGAGAGATTATATTTTAGCAACCCTTGTCTGAAAATTGTAACATTTTGAAAGTCATTATTACCATTTTGTAGCATTCTTACACCTTCAACACACTTACCAAAAATTGTCATTGTATAAGGCCAAAAGTTACTGTCAGATCTACATTAAGAGAATGAAGATTGAGATGCTACGGTTAGTAATTTAGGAGTAATTTTCTGTATGCCCTTTAAGTTTGCCCTTCTAACCTACCAAGTGCCTTTTCTTTTTTCCTTGCCTAATAATTGAGTCCTTGGGGGTAATTCCGTGTCTTGTGTAAGCTTCCGTCCATTTTTGAGATGGAAAACGTTAGAATGGTCTCATTTAATCAAAAAGGGTAAGGGATAGACTAGAAAATCACACAAATGGACCGAAGGTTTAGGCACAAAAAAGAAGAACATGGACTTAGTAGGTTAGAAGTGTAAACTTAAGGGGATACGGGGAATTACTCCTAATGCAAATAAGCAACTATACGAATGTTGAATTTTAGAAGATAAGTTTAGAGTTTTAACCTATGCAAGATTCTTTGCGTAAGGTGGACCGAGAACAAGGTGGTGGATAAGTTTGCCAGGAATGGAAATTTGTGACCGGAGGAGGCACGCTAGTTATAGTTAGTAATGGCCAAGCTGTTTCTTCAAAAAAAAAAAAAAGAGGAGAAAAATGTTCGGAGGAAGGCAAATATAACGCTTACTATGTTCATGATTGCTTTGTTATCTAGTAAAGAGGACTATTAGTATTTGTACAATTTGGGAATTTGGGCCGGTTCTTTTTGAACGGTAGTATGCCTCGGGCTTGTATCAGGCTTTTATATTCTCCTCAGGATTCTAATAGTTCAACCTGATTTATTGTTAAAAGTCTTCTGTATAAATTTTTGAATGTTAAAGTTCAAGTTCGGGACCAATTTATTTATAAAACTTGCTGAAAATAGTTCGATACAATTTGGCTTAGGTAGTTACTAAATGGGATTTGTGTGGAGATATATTATTTGGGCCTTGAGCTTGTAGATTAATTTTCTTTCTTGATTGGTAGTAGGCCTCAGACTTGTAGTTGTATTAGGCTTTTTAGATTCTCCTCAGAACTCTAACAGTTTGACCTGATTTAGTTGTTGAAATTATTCTTCACTACTGAATTCCAACCTATTAAACTTTGAAAGAACCTAATAAAGATAAGGAAACTTACTATAATGCTGGTCAATCTCAGTCCAGATTGATGATTCAAATTACATGATATTTCATATTTTATTTTGTAAATTTTAGTTTATCTTCTAAATTTTGCAAGGTGGGGCCTTAATGTGAAAAATAGGCCTTTTGTAGGTTTATTGTGTGCATTTTCTTTCTTTTTTGTTAATTAACTTATAAGAAAATTGGAAGACTCTGTTCATATAACTCACAGAATAAAATTGCTGTTTCAAAAAAATGCAAAGGTTGTGGAGGATGCAAGTTGTGCCATGTAAGGGGCCTACTTTTTTGCCCCTTTTACTTGACTCGGAGCAATGCCACAAGGTTATCTAACTGATACATGATCTTTCTTCATCGATCCTACAAAATATCAACTTTTCAAGTATTTGAATGCTTGCTTTTACCCTTCATGTTCAATTGTTTTTGAAAATTGTGGTATTGAATCATAGAGCTCATGTTTGGACTAATAAGTTGAATGTAGATGCCATTTGAGTCATCTTTATAGCATTGTTGAAATGTTAATGTGATCTTTTGGTTTAGTGAGTGTCTTCTCTTCTCGTCCCCTCCCCCGGCCCTTCATCTGCATGAATTTATAGTCGGAGTAAGGTTGGGGAATGGAGATTATACATTGAAAGGATATTAGGAGCATTGGGGGCGTCACTTGGGCCCTTTATGAGATCTTGCAGACAATTCGATTCAGTCAAATCTATTCCCCTTTACAAAGTTATGAGTAGGCTTAGTTCTTCATTGATAAGTCGTGCTATGAGGGTTATTGTTCTGGTAGTTTTAACTAGATCTTGGAATCTCCATCGCGTTTTTGTTTTTCCTGTGTTCGTTTTTTGGATAGTGAAAGTCGTTTGCTCGTATAGATTCGTCTATGTTGTAGCCGCATTCGTTTTTGGATACTGTGAGTCGTTTGCTCTTATAGATTCGTCTATGTCGTAGCCGTATTACATGTTGCCTAGAACACGTATATACACAGTTCCAGCCAAAATCAGACCCTTCCCTGCAGGCCCTTCAAAAGTCTCAACGATATCAGTGGTGAGAAGATTTTAAGCCTCCATTTACTTTAATTTTCATTGTGCTCCTCCACCCCTTCTGATTATACTTGTCTGACCAGATTGCTTTGCTTTCTGTTCTTAGGTAGAGAAGAAACTCAATGTATATATACTTTCAGAATGAAAACTTTAAATAGTTCAGTCATTAAACGAGTGCCGGCATAGTTGGTGGCCTGGCCTGGTCTCCGGCATGGTTAACTGGGGAAACTTATCACTAGTTATGCTAGATTGTAAATACTTCCATTGCGTTTTACCTTCATTAGCTTTGTAGAGCATGCCAATTATTCTATGATAATTCCCGTGTGTTGCTGTAAAAACATAGACAGACACTTCTGACAATCTGCGCTATCATTTACCATGAGATCGCAGAAGAGAAATTGTTTAAGCTTCAGTAGCAGGGAAGAAGTTCCAGCTTGGCTTCTTCAGTCCAGGCAATTCCAGGAACCGGTACGTGGGGATATGGTACAACCGGTTCATGACGCTGACCGTGAACCAAAAGACAAACACCACCACGACTGTAGTGAAAGATGAATCACATGAGTCCCTTTGAAAAAAAATGTATGCAGATGATGCGGACCATGTAATGGACCAGAAAAAGATAGAGGCTATCACAATTATAAAGAGGAATCACGGGCTTAGACATCCCTTTTTTGTAGTTTTTTATTTGTTTATTATTATTGGGCTTTATCGATAATTAAAATTTATTGTTACTATGGGTTCAAGCCACATAATATAAAGAGCCTAATTTACTTGCATAAGTCCAATTTTTTCAAGCTCAGTCTAGCCGGTCCAATTGAGTTCAGTTCAGTCCAGTCCAATTTAGTCGAATTCAGTCCACTCCAGTTCAGTTAGAAAATTATGATTGCTTAGATATTGTAAAAATATCTTGAGATTAAATTCCTGATAAATGCAAATCTTCTTGATTTATATGAAATATGGAGATGATTCCTAAAATCTGGCTTATCTAATCTATTTAATTAGAATAAGTATCGGCTAAGGGACGGATAATGTCCGGCAATTTAGAAAAAAAATCTTAAATTATTATAGGATGAATCAGCCGATTTTCGAGAAACCAGGCGATAGTTGACTTTGTCCAATCTGTGATTTTGATCAAGTATGTGATCTATCGAAGATCTCAGACTCAAAAGTTATCTTTATCACTTCGGTTAGCCTCAGAGCTTTAAAAATTGGCATTTGGGCTATATTCCAAGGAGGGTAGTCTCTCTAGAAAATTTGTACCATTTCTTCGCAGAAGTGATGCATTATTTCTAAGGAAAACTTCAACATTCTTATATAACACTTTTTATATTGGTGATCTATATTGCATCATGGATTTATCTCAAGGTAATCCTAATTTAATTGCTCTACACCACCATCATCTAGAGGTAATTTTACCTTACTTTCTAGTTTAGTCAAGAAAAGTCTAGATTATATGGTCATACAAACCCTCCCTCCCCAAGCACATCACGGGTCCCCCCTCTTCTCCTTCTTACCCTCACACCTTGCATGCATATAGAAACATACACCCCACACACAATTGGTTTCTCCCTTCCCCCCTAATCCCCATCATCCACCATCACATACACCCAGCAGGCACGCTCATGGGCACACTCACTGCATGCCATACAAATACACACCCATACATACTGCATGAACGCATAAACACTTAGCCACACCTACACCCACATACACCACGGTTGCCCCCCTCCCCCCACCCCAATTGCCCACCAACACACACTACCTAAATGCACACAAGTGCACCATGGGTTCTTCCCTCATCCTTATCACCCAGTACGTGCACGCGCACACACACGCGCGCGTGCATACACCTATACCTAGAGGCACACAAAAACACACACATTAAACACAATGCGAGTGTGCGCGCGCGCACATGTGCATACAACACATGTGTGGGTGTGGGTAGTGGTGGGTGATGGATATGGGGATGGGGACAAACCATGGTGTGTGTGGCTGTCTGTTTGTGTGTGTTGTGGTGGCTGATGAAGAAGCAGTGGAAGTAGGTGTCGCTATTATGGTGGGGACGGTTGAGGGGGATGGAAGTGAATAAGAGGTAAAGTTGTTATTTGTACTGAATAATTGTTAGTTGGTGCGTATGTTGTTCATGAACGGCTAAAATTGACGATGTTCATCTAAGGAGAGGTGTTTCATTAATTGTGGGGGCTCTATTACATCATTTGTAAATTGGGCGTGGGGGGAGTAATTGCACCCGAGGTACTTTTGTTTATCTAGGAAGACCACCACGAACGGCTAAAATTAACGATGTTCATCTAAGAAGATCACCATGATTTTCCAGAAGAAGGCACCTAGCCTAATCCCTATTTTGACATGGAGCAAACATGTGACTTTAACGATAAAAATCGTTGAAGTCATTTAAAAAAAACTATAACTTGTGATAAAGTTTATCAAAAATAGATTTTTTTGGCACTTTTGTTTCATCTTCCTAGTTTCACAAGTGTTTGTTATATGTGAGTTCTCAGTACGAATCCTCTACATTACTAGTAAAACATTAAGCAGTGATTTGTAAAGGAAAAGATGTCTTTACAATGTTACACAAGTGATATTAGGCCAAATCATCTCTTATATTTAAAGCTACAAATTATACTTTTAGAGGCATTCTCTACGTGCAAAGTTCGAGTTTTACCTAAAATTACTTATATTTATATAAAGCATTCAGATTCTTATACATCCACTCCCAAAATTGATATGGTATTCTCTTAGCCTACACTGGATATTACTCCGTCCTCTAGTATTGCAAGGTCATGAAAATGGATAATACAATTATGTGATGTTCTAATCTCGTTATTAAACAAAGTCTTCCAATAAGTACATGTCCACATCTAGTCTAGGAGTACTACTCTTCTCTCTCATCGCCCAAAATCCCTTTTCCCTACACACACAAACTTTTCTCCTCCAATCTCCGCCACGACGGTCTGGTTCTTTTGTTGTGTGGTGGAATGGTAACCTTAGTTTGGTGGTTTGGTTTTGTGAGCTTGTCTTCGGTGTATGGGATGTAGAAGTGATTTTGCTCGTAGGGGATGGTTCAATTAGTCGGATGGCGGTGGTTTTTTGTGATGGTAGTCGGTATGTGGTTGGATAGAAGTGAAGGGGTTTAGTGTGCTGTAAGACTGCAAATCTTGTGGTGATGGGTGGTGGGTAAGTTGTGGGGGTTTGATTTCTCGGTGGTGGCGGGCGTGGTGGTGCCAGTGGTTCATCTTTGATCGAGGAGTCTGCTACACGGATTTTTTTGCTAGGGTTGTTTCTCCCTTCCCCCCTAGTGGCTCCCTCTCCCCTTGTCTTGGAAAGGTTTAGGTTTTACTTGGTGGTAGATGGTGTTACTGCGTCGGTGTAAGGTTATTTGGTTTCAGTTGGTTGGGTTCAAGGCAGATGGGTGGTGGCATTGTGGGGCTAATATTGGTGTTGGTGGTATTGTTTGGGTTACTAGTGGGGTTAAGTTCCAGTGGTGATTAAACGGAAGGGAATAGCGACGTGAGGTGCCTGCTCGGGAATATGAGACGGAGGATATTGCCTGACAGCGGCGACAGATGTGACGACGAGGGTTGCCTGCTGGTGGTGCTCCATGCAGTGGTTCATGTGGGGGCAGTGCCCCACTAGTAACCCAAACAATACCACATGCAGGGGTTCATGTGGTATTGTTTGGGTTACTAGTGCGGTTAAGTTCTAGTGGTAATTAACGGTAGGGGATAGTGGTGTTTGATTTCCCTCCGCAACACCAGGACCCATGTCCCTAGGCAGATTTTTAGTTAGTTTATGCTTGTCCTATTTCAAAAAGGAAAAAAATTTGATTACTACCCGGTTGGAGGAATCTTTTTCCTACCCCTTATATAACGACAATCAATTGTCTCTAAATATTTTTAGCAACTTTTATTTAGTGACGCTAAAAAAGTGCTATATATATATATATATATATATATATATATATATATATATATATATATATATATATATATATATATATATATATAGAGAGAGAGAGAGAGAGAGAGAGAGAGAGAGAGTGTGTGCCACTTTTGTTTTGATTTTATTGTAGAGCTTGTTTATTACTTTAGTGCTTGCGAAGATAGTGTTATTACTTTTTTTGTATTTTATATTTTTAATTTGTAATTTCTTAATTGTCGGTTACTATTTTATTGTAGTTCTTATCGGATGGAGATGTCATCCATGTGTTGATTCACTTGCCCTATATGGGCATGATTTAACTTGACTTCTTACTTATTGTATACATTTCTACTATTAATCCAAAAAAAAAAATATTCTTCCAATAAGTATGCCTGAATTAAAATTTCAAATATCTCATGAAAGAGCTCTATGAGACATTTTTGAAGAGAAAATCAATTGAACTTAAGTGCATTTAATTCTCAAGTACCATAACTTATTACATAAAAATATAGTGACCAATTTTTATTTTTTTTGTAAATTGCCGAAACTATTCAATTGCATCATATATATTGAAACGACACTGAAAATTAACGTAACCAGTAGTTTTAATCGTGGGAATACCATAAATTTACATATTACCATCAAACCAATCTCACACAAACATGACTTTTCATGCCCATAGTTATAACTACACTTATCCTGAAATGTTCAATCAAATATGTAGCATCTGAATGGACAAGTGCTTTGCTTACCGATACTCCAAGGTTGGTTGCTATGTTAAAAACTTCAAAGTAAGTTGACCTGATTAAACCTTGATATAAACATTTTGATGAAATGAGCATGTAAAAAATTACTAACATTTTTCCTATGTAGGTAATTACGTAACTGAACACATAAAAGTTTTAAGCTTCTAAAGTAGCATTATTAATTTGACTATCCGGTGCCGGTGGTAGGCACGAGTTCTTAAGCTAGTTACTAGTTAGTGCAGGGATTCTCAGGCTAGTGAGTCATATCAGAACTGCATTGTTTTCTTCCGCTAATAATAATGCTGTAAACACAATACGTAATTTCAGCATTACCGAAAAATGCAAGCACCTTACATACAGATGACTAAAAATGAACCATGCATGCCCAATTGTACTGTTGTCATTGCCAGCATTTCATGTTAGACTATGCTTCATTCTTTTAATTAGCTTTCATCTGTAAGCTTCTTACTCAGGCAACCATATTACACTGAATCACAAGAGCTTAAATAGTAAGAACCACTTTGATTCAGAAAGATCAAAGCCTGCACCGGGAGAGAATTACTAAGGTGGCCCTTGTTGATAAAAGGTTCAGTTAAGTTCTACGACCAGAAAACAAAACCGAGTCTTGTGTCATACTGGGAGAATTTACATTGAGGAACTAATAATTGTGAGTTTGTTGCAAATGAGCTTTTTAACAAAGACAAACCTTTTAAGGAATGAAACAAATAAGGTGATGACCAAGAAGGATTAAGCAACATTATTATAAGCATTGAAGAGTTTATGTGATACAATTTGGAAGAAAATAACGAAAGAATGAAAGCTCTTCCCATCCCAGCAGGACTGCTAGTTGCACAAGTGTCTGGAGGGAAACTTATATGTTGCTCTCACTATAACTCCCAACTATTCTCCAAGTCCAAGCAACCTTTTGTTCGCCACTTAAACACAACTGCTTCACAAAAGTTAACGAGGGTCAGCCATCCAAATTCCTAACCTTTCATATCCCTAAGAAGGCATCACCTATTTGCCAAAAATCCACTCCTGATGTAGCCTTAGATCAGAGTGTTTGAACTCCATTACGTCATCATATCCCTTGAAGTAGACAATGTACTTTTGGCCCTCGAGTTCTTGGTCAATCACACCAACCCACCACCCCTCATTGTACCAAGCATCAACTTCTTCAAGCCAATTGAAACCGTCGATTACTAGAGTCTCAGGTGGAATGGGTCGTATGTTCGAGTAATCGACCGCTTCTTTTAGTAACTCGGTGTCTTCATCATTTCTTAGGTTCTTGTACTCGATCAAGCACTTACTATTACCTAAAAGTTCGATGACAGTTGCCGCAAACCATGAACCTAAAAAACCATCCTCGTCAATGCTAACTTCAATGGTTGTCCCTTCGCTAAACATCTCATCTACTGTATCAATGCAGGACTGGGCTGAAGTTGAGCTTGACTCTTCCTGCAGACAAGGTCAGAAATGTAACCATGTGCCTAGACTTGAAGCAAAAGATTAGAACACCCACCCCCGCTCATAAAACCTATCTATAGTATGTGTAAAAGCACGCAAATGGGTAAATGAACCGACTAATTTTTCAATCAAATTAAGTGACTAAAACTAAGGTCGTTTTCAACTCCTACTTTTTATATGGCATCACGTCTCTTTCCTTAAAAGGTCCGTTTTAAATTTTTAAGCCTTTGCAATTTGTCCAGAGGAAGCAGAAGGTACGATAGGTGCTAAGGTAATCTTGAATCCTAAGCTAAGTTAAATGTTTTTATCACAAGCTCAATGCTTCTCCAAAACGAACATACACGTTAAGAAATGACAAGTACTTTGCACAACGCCAATTAGGGTCCTAAATTTAACGGATCGTACTTTGCTAAAACGAACAATACTCTGTAGAGCTGTCAATGTTTCAACGCACTCTTGTCTTAACCCTTAGTTAAAAGATACCAGATGTAAGATCTCGCATTCGGCCATTCTACAAACGTTTATAATCTATAAATACTTTCCCAGTTGGTCTCGAGTTGTCAGATCATATCTTCTGAGTTCATATCGAGTTACATAAGTCACTGGTTCCAAATACCAACCGCCATGCAACCTAGTGGCTTCGCTTCCATAAAGAGGACACAAGGTACATAATAACGTAATGTAACAAAAACAAAAATCATTCATCTGACATATGATGTTCATCAAAATAACTCCTATATCAAAGATGGTCGTATTTAAATATGCAACCATGTCCATAATGATAACTCCTATCAGAGATGTTTACGTTTTGAATATATTACAACACCTCAACACCTCACTAATGGCCTAGGAGATGAAATTCAGAAGAGGGTATCCTTGAGCTGGGGGCATAGGCGTCATTGTCCTCCTCATCTAATGAGCCAACACCCTTATGAGGAAATTATACAAAATTGCGTAGAAGTGATGCACACTGCACAGATTGGGCATGTGATTTGGTTTTTAGATTGGCTGGGATCTAAGATCTCATGGGGGTGCTTGTCCGCGCTTCCGCGCGAGCAGGAAAACGCAAAATATGACACAAATTTAGAAGTGGGAGCGTGAAAGCGCGAGCAAGGATCGAGAGCGAGAGCGTAACCTAGGTCCACGATCAACAAAAACCTACAGCTATTACGAATCAGCATGCAGATTGAACCATCAAAAAGCAACGCTTAAAAGAGATCATAGGAAGAAATTTTGCAAACCCCAAATCTGTAAATCACGAAAAAGCACTTGAATCAAATCCACAATACCTCATCTTCATACGGTGGATCCCATGACCCGTGAACCCACTCACGGTGAAGGCGGAGCTCCCGCGGCCCAAACGCGATCTCCTGAGCAAGACCCCTGAAATGCACAACGTACATCTCACTGGAAAGCATTCTGACGACCACTCCCTCCCACCACCCGTCGTAAAGGTACGCGTCCACCGAGTCGCTGATGTTGAACCTCCGGACAGGCTCGGGCGGCGGCGGCGGGCGCAGGTTCACCACGTCGAGCTCCTCCACTAGCGGCTTTGTCCTGTTGTTGGTGGTCCTTAGAGTTTTGTACTCGACCAGCGCGAGGTTCCTCTTGCGTTTTGAATTTGGTGGGCGGATTACTTTGCCCTCCTAGAATGCACGGCGCAAAGCACCTTTTTCGCCATTGATCTCGACGTCTGCTCCATTAAAGGAGTAATCCATGCCGGTTTCCTTCGCTGGTCGTAAGATAGATAAGAGTTCTTCGCTACAACAAGATGCTGATTGTTTATGGTGCTTCGAAGAGTTATTCTTGTTGAACTATACTAAAACACTAATAGCCTAAGTATTTTTTTAAGGAGAGGAAAAGAAAAGAAAGTGGCTCATTTCCTCCATTTTCTCTAATTTGTGAGTTTTTTTTAAAGAGAGAGAAGAGAAGAGAAAATAAAAGAAAAGAAAAGGGAGGAAAGTTTTGGCCTCTTTTGGCTCTAAATCTTTCCTCCCAAAATTGGGAAGAGACGGAGAGAAATGAAACTTTCATAAGTAATACTTTAATAACGCCTATATTACCCTTGAGATTATGATGACTCAATTTTTAATGACTTTTAACTTTTAACTTTTAGGGTATTTTACAAAAAATCTATCATACCATTTATTACAAACAAACAGAAGACCAATTTGTATTTTTTCAATAGCTAGTTTGTGTGTTTTTTATTATGACACTAACCGGTGAAAACTTATTACGTTATTGTGGTATAAACTTTCTGTTTTGTCTTTGATGACCAGTTTTTTTCTCCGTTTGCATTATGTTCTTAGTTAAAATTATACTATAAAGTCTTTGTTTGAATTAACACACTATTGTATAAGGGTATGTATGTAATATTATATCATTTCTTTTATATTCTTCTGAACTCACAAACAAATGAAATAAATAATGTTTTTCACTCACTCTTAAGCTTACAAACAAGAGGAAGGAAAAATGTATTCCCTCCCCTTCCTTTCTCTTCTCCTCTCCCTTTCCTTTCTTTTCTTTTCCCTCATTTCAAAACTCGCAAACAAGCCATAAGGGATTGAACTACTGTAGGGGATAAGAATTCTTTGCTGCAATGATACGGAATTCTCATAATGTTTTGAAGAAGTATTCTTGTTGAACTGGTAAACAGCTTATTTTGGGGCAATTTTTACGACGGCTTACTTTGGAGCACTTTCAATCTTTTGACCAACACATGTATCATTAACTGAACATATTTCTGACTCCTCACAAAAAGGAAAGTTCAATTTTGAGCATCATTATTAGGTCAAAGATACGCTAAGTGAACTTTTAAGGATGATTAAGAACAGCGAATAGGATAAAAATAATCTTACCCACATTTTGCTATGCAATCAAGGGATATATAATTTATCAGTTGAACGGCTTTTATCTCAATAAAGTGGGATAATTTGTACCATTGGGTTGGGGGTGGGGGTTAACTGACGGGCCATTACAGAAGAAGAGGAGCATTGTTTTTAGAGCACCGCCACCCACAGCCAACATAGCACCCACCTCTGCAGAATCATCTCCGTCATCTAGTTATTCTTTCTCGACTGTCTCTCTTCTGCTTCAAGGTGAGGGTGGAGACAATTGAAGGTGGTGCATCAAGGATGTGCAGCGTCACCGTCATCGTGGTGCCTGCTGCCTTTGCTCGATTGCTGCCCCTGGTTAATCTTCACCGGCTAGATCGTGCCGGCTTCTGCTTATTGTTGGGTTTAATTTATAACCAGATTTGCAATTTAGATCTGGAATGATATGTTGCTAGTGGGTGATGGTGGATGATGGAGGTTGGTGGTGGTCAATATGTTGTCGTGGCGATTGCTGGTGGGTGACAGAGGTTGGTAAAGGTGGTGTGTTTAAATTCTGGGATCTATAATCTTGGTGGCGGTGGGCAATGATGGTAGTTTGGGTACACAATTGGCTAATGGGTGGTTGCGTGCTTGTTCATGTTGGAAATAAATCCTTTTTGCAAAATATTTGGAATTGAATCACAGTTTTTAACACAAATTATCAATATTACAGTACACTATAAATAATAAAACGTTACAAGATAAATAGAAATGATCTCACCAAGCTATAGAATCAAGCCAAAGCTTTGTCCTAAAAGGTTAATTCCTGCCTCCCGGAACCAATGGCTCGATGCGATGGGCTTCACGGCTCGTAACCCTCAGGATTAGTCTATAGTATTATTCTCGTTTGCACGCACTTGCAACATGAACTCTGGAACAACCCTCTTGACTTTTCTCTTTCACAACTCACACAATATCAAGATAGGGGTACTAAAATTTAAAAAGGTGTAAGAGGGAATTTTTAGAGAAAGAGTATATGGGCCTTGGTTTTCAAAGGAATTTTGTGTGTGTGTGTTTTTGCCTTGGCCGAATGGCCTTTATATATGGAAAATGAGGATAAAAATCTTAAGGGAGAAGAAAGTTAAAGAAGATACGGTGTCCAATTTTTCTACAAAAGTAGCAGTCAGAATAACAAGGAGATGTGTCTCCCAGATTCTCCAACAAGGAGTCAACAAAAATGGAATATGGAAGATGAATTCTTCCTTTTGTCAACAAAGGCAGAATCTATCCATTTTCCAAAAAGGCAACAACCTTTACATTAATTACTTGGTCAAGTTTTCACATTAGAGATAAGGAGATAAGGATCTCCACTTGTGTTTTGAGACACACAAAAATACAACAATCCCCACATGTTTCAAAACACAGACGCGAAAAAGGAAGAGAAAACAAAAGATTATGCATCGGCTAGGTATCACGTGGATTGAACCTTTCCTAGGATCGATGAGAAGGAACTCAATGAAATACAATGGTAGAGTGAGTACTCTTTTAACCAGATTTCGTTCTTGTGAATTGTGCATACTTCACCACCCACATTATATCTCTAGTCAGGGTTGTTCTCGCCAGTTGATGCTAAATGCATGGCCATGCGTCGTGCCTGGATTTTCTTGTGTGCTCTAGTGACATATTTAAGTCCCATAGAGGCGGCTAAACCTCATACACATATAGGTGGTATCTATCAGGGAATGTGTTGTAGCTGAACACCCCATCCCAATAATTAGGGACTATGGACCCATTAAGAGCTATATGCTCATCCTCATACACTGCAGTGGTCACTGTCATACACCATAGGGATAGGCTCTTCCTTAAGAACCTCCCGCCTTAAAGGATATACACAAAGCGACAGTGCCCATCGGACTCCATGACTTTGTTATTACCTATTAAACCTCATTCACGGGATCTCCGATCACAGTAGATTAGGTATCCGTCATTTCGTCTTTGAATTTGGGTACAGTCCTATCCCCCTCGATGCTTCCATCACTAGGTCTCTTTTTAGTGATTTAGTCAGAGGATCGACCAAGTTCTTTTCTGACCTCACAAAGTTCATTGATACGGTATCGTTCTCAATTCGCTGTCTCACAGTAGCATGCCGCATCCGGATGTGATGACTTTTTCCATTATATATTTTGCTTTTTGCTTGAGCAATGGCAACTTGGCAATCACAATGCATCACCACAGATAGAGAAGGTTTACTCCATAAATGTATATCAACCAAGAAACTTTTGAGCCACTCTGCTTCAAAACACACCTTCTCTAAGGCAATCAACTCTGATTCCAAGAGATCGCTCCTCCATCTAGTAAGAACATATATCCACTAGTGGGCTTTAACTCATCTGAATCTGAAATCCAGTTAGCATCACAATAACCTTCAAGTACAGAAGGATGACCACAATATGATAGTCCATAATCAATAGTGCCTTTCAAGTATTTCAATAACCTGGATATTGCATTCCAATGTTCCTTATTAGGATTATGAGTATATCTACTCAATCTTCTAATTGCATAAGCAATATCAGGACAAGTATGACTCATTAGAAACATCAGGCTACCAATTATTTGTGCATACTCATTTTGGGACACGCTGTCACCATAATTTTTTACAAGGTGAATTTTTGCATCATAAGGTGAAGACAAAGACGAACAGTCATAATGCTTATACTTTCTCAGTATGTTCTCAACAAAGTGGGACTGTGATAATGTGATGGAATCATCATGCCTTAAGATCTTGATTCCCAAAATTACATTCGCTTCACCCATATCTTTCATGTCAAATTTAGATGCTAAAAATCTTTTAGTAGCATGAACAATGTTAATGCTTGTTCCAAATATAAGCAAATCATCAACGTACAAGCATAAATCATAACATTATCATTAACACATTTGTGGTATATGCACTTATCAGCATTGTTAATCAAAAATCCATCAGATATCATCACGCTATCAAATTTCTCATGCCACTGTTTAGGAGCTTGTTTCAGTCCATACAAGGATTTAACTAATTTGCAAACTTTATTTTCTTGTCCAGGAACCACATATCCCTCGGGCTGCTCCATGTATATATCTTCTTCCAAATCACAATTTAGAAAAGCAGTCTTAACATCCATTTGATGCACAACAAGTTTATATATAGATGCAATGGCAAACAATATTCTGATAGATGCAATTCTAGTAACAGGAGAGTATGTATCAAAATAATTAACATTATGTTTTTGATTATAACCCTTAGCTACTACTAGTTGTGCCTTATTTTTCTCAATGGAACCATCTGATTTCAATTTTTTTTTCTTAAAGATCCATTTGCAGCCAATCAGTCTAGTCTTATAAGGCATCAACAAGTTCCCAAGTATGATTAGACATAATGGAGTCTAATTCATTATTAATTATTTTTCTACAAAAAGGGTGCATCTATAGAAACTATAACATCATGATATGACAATGGTTCATCATTGACAAGATGCACATAATAATCATTACCAAAATTAGTTTCAGTTCTTATTCTCTGGCTTCTTCATAATTCTAGAGATTCATCAATCGATTTATCAAAACTAGCATGCTCATCAATAACTTTAGGCACTCTATTTTTCAAAGGAAAAATATTCTCAAAGAAAGAAGCATTTTTTGATTCAATAATAGTATTGGCTTCCGTAACATCACTTTTGATGACACAAAATCTATATGCAATACTATTAAAAGCATAACCAATAAACACGCAATCACAAGATCGAGAACCTAATTTTCTCTTTTTAGGCTCAGGTAACATTACCTTTGCTAAGCACTCCCACACTTTCAAGTAATCCAAGTTAGGATCACGACCTTTCCAAATTTGATAAGGTGTTTTACCGATCTTTTTACGAGGTACTCTATTTTGTATGTGACAGGCTGAGAGAATAGCTTCTCCCCACATGTTGGCGGGTAGGCCAGAATTAACAAGCATAGCATTCATCATTTCTGTTAGAGTTTTATTTTTCCTCTCAGCAATTCTATTTGATTCAGGTGAATAAGGTGGAGTTACCTCATCAAACGGATTAGAATCATATTCACCATCTCTATCAGTTCTAACCCTTTTAATTTTCTTATCCTTCTGATTTTCAACTTCAGACTTATAGTTCATGAACATTTCAAGAGCTTTGCCTTTTGCTCTCAAAAGATAGAGTAGTGAATCTCGAACAATCATCAACAAAGATCACATAAAACCTTTTACTACCTCTTGTCATGATTTGTTTTAAATCACCTAGATCACTGTGAATTAAATTAAGTGGTTCACTTTCTCTCATGACAGGTTTACATGTTTTCTTTGTACTTTTGGTTTCAGCACAAATTTCACATTTTTCTACGTTAGACTCATAAAAATTAGAGATTAAACCCATCTCTTTCATTTTCTTTATGTAAGCATAATTTACATGTCCAAGTGTAACATGCCACACATCAGTAGAGTCAATCAAGTAAGCAAAAGTAGACAATGTATTCTCATTAAGCATATCAGTAACATTAAGTATATAAAGACCTTGGTCTAGATACCCCTTACGATGAAGATGTCATTTTTTGTCAGAGTAACAATACCTCCATTGAACAAAGTCTTGATGCCGGCGTTACCGAGTAGTTGTACTGACACAAGGTTGCGTTTGATCATCGGCACATGTAGCACATCAGAAAGCAAAAGGGTTTTATCCGAAGTGAGTTTGAGAACTACCCTTCCCTTTCCCACAACTGGTACGGACCTGTTGTCTCCAACGAACATGCTTTCGGTACTTTCCCCCACACTTAAGTAGGAGGTGAACACATCTCGGTTAGCACAGATGTGCCTAGTTGAACCCGAGTTTAAAACCCATCCTTTTATTTCTGATATCACAACAGCAATGACATCATCATCTACCTCAACAATATTTGCTCTAGCTCTTGCTGGTGCCCTTCTACTGTTGCTGTTGTTGTTGTGGTAACGGTGCTGGTTGTTATTGTTGTGTTGATCATCTTTCCGATATTGGCAAACATTTGCTTAGTGCCTTGCTTTTCCACAAACAAAACATTCTCCCTTTTTCTAAACAATCAGTGGATTAGACACTTGACCTCTATTGGAGTTACTAAATTGAGGTCTTCCATAAGGCTTATGACCATGTCCCCTATTTTGTGATTGTTGGGGCTTAGCCGGTCTAACTTCAACCACGTTAGCCTTAGACATCATTTCTTTAGCTCTACCGGTCATTTGTAATTTTCTATTTTGAGCCTCAACTTTGATATAGACTATTGTTTCTTGTAGAGTCATTGCATGTCTCTTCTGTCTAAACTTCAATTTGAATTCCTTCCAAGAGTCAGGCAATTTTTTGACAAGACATTGAGTCTTAAACCTTTCGGTTAAACAATCACCTTCTTTAGCTAAACCATTTATGATATTCTGAAAATCATTTATTTGAGTTTCAACATTTTTATCATCAGTCATTTGATACTGTAAAAAGTTAACTGCTAAAAACTTTTTAGTCCCTTCATCTTCAAATTCATACTTGGTGACCAGTTCATCCCATAAAGCTTTAGCAAGTGTAAAATGATTATAAATCCCTTATAAATCATCTGATAAAGCTTTACGAATAGTACTGAGACAAAATTTGTTAGCAGTTTTCCATGCTTCTAACTTTTGAGTAGAATTTTCAGTATTTTCATCCGGCACAGGCTCAAAAATCCAAGACATAAAAAATCATGTCTTTCCATCTTTTAAAATTATTTCCATCAAAACATTCGATTCAGCTTGCATCCGGAATAACTTTTGTTTGTGCGAGAAGTTGCAATTCCATTTTTCAAAATCAACCTTTTAGAATGTTGGAAATAAATCCTTTTTGCAAAATATTTGGAATGGAATCACAGTTTCTAACACAAAATAACAAAATTACAGTACACTATAAATAGTAAAACGTTACAAGATAAATAGGAATGATCTCACCAAGCTATGGAATCAAGTCGAAGCTTTGTCCTAAAAGGTTGATTTGCACCCCCCCCCCCCCCCCGGAACCAATGGCTCGATGCGATGGGCTTCACGGCACGCAACTCCCAGGATTAGTGTATAGTATTATTCCCGTTTGTACGCACTTGCAACAGGAACTCTGGAACAACCCTCTTGACTTTTCTTTTTCACAACTCACACAATATCAAAATATGGGTACTAAAATTAAAAAAGGTGTAAGAGGGAATTTTTGGAGAAAGAGTGTATGGGCCTTGGTTTTCAAAGGAATTTTTTGTGTGTGTGTTTTTGCCTTGGCCGAATGGCCTTTATATAGGGAACATGAGGATAAAAATCTGAAGGGAGAAGAAAGTTAAAGAAGATAAGGTGTCCAATTTTTTCAACAAAAGTAGCTGACAGAATAACAAGGAGATTTGTCTCCCAAATTCTCCAACAAGGAGTCAACAAAAGTGGAATATGGAAGATGAATTCTTCCTTTTTTCAACGAAGGCAGAATCTATCCATTTTCCAAAAAGGCAGCAGCCTTTACATCAATTACTTGGTCAAGTTTTCACATTAGAGATAAAAAGATATGGATCTCCACTTGTGTTTTGAGACACACAAAAATACAACAGTTGATATTGGTTGTTGCAGCTGGTGCGGTGGTGGTGTTGACGGTGGGTTCAAATGGGTGGTTGCTCGTATGGATGGTTGTCGTTGCGGTGGTCGTAGTGCGCTTTTTGGTGTGGTGGTGGTAGTGGTGTTGGCATTTTGGCGATGGGCTTAGGGCGGTGGGTGAAGGCCACATGATAATCCTATCCGTTACGTACGATGCCAAACGTAGGACAAGATTTATGACTAATCTTCTCTTATCTGACTGGATATAAGGTCCCTTTTATAATATTCTTGCTAATACCAACCGAACATAAAAGAATTGACCCTGTTGCACAAGTCTTTTTGCTTCCTGCTGTCACTTCTGTTTTTAAAATTGTTTTGCCATTTCTTAAAATGTAATTTGTATGGATTTTCATTTTAAGATGAACAGCTACGGTGGTTGGGGTGATAGGGAAGGGGGAGAGAGGGGGAGGCGGATGCTATGATGGTAAGGGTGATAGGGAAAGGGGAGAGAGGGGGAGGGGCAGCGGCAGAGGCTATGGTGGTTAGGGTGGTAAGGAAGGGGGCGAGAGAGGGAGGCCGTCGAGGATGAGATAGAGAGAGAGGCGGCAGATGCATGGTGAGGGGGAAGTGAGAATGAGAAATGAAATTGAGAGAGAGAAGTCAAAACTAGAGACATGAAAGTCAGAGAGGGAAATAAAATTAGACTTAGCAAAATCTGTCTAACTCTATTTATGGTCACTAAGTTTAGCGACTGCTCCGCGGTCGGTAATTAGAGGTTGCTAAATGTTGTGCCAACTATTTTATCGACCCGCCAGAATGTGTATATGCTTGGCGGCTGCTTTAAATAGCTAGCAGTTGATAAAGCTATTGGGAAGTTGTAATTTAGCAACTGCTTTTTATGGCGGTCGCTAATTGCGGTCGCTATAAACCTAATTTTCTCTAGTGCGGCTGTAAGAAGAGAACTATGGATGGTTTTGAAATTACCTTGAAGATGTTTTCTACCTTGGATCCAAAACAACAATTCTCAAAACCAGTTCCTGAGAAGGCTTGCCTAACATGCTTTCTTCCTCATCAAAATAAAGAAGTGGAGACGAAAGGGTAGAACTATAGAAGTACGTTTTATAGGTATTAAACGTCGAAAAACAATTACTTTGCATGCACAAAACTTTTGGCTGCAAACTTGCCTTAGACCATCGTGTTACTCTTCGGTAGTTTCGGTTTTGAAATGCAGGTTCGGTGCCAAAAGTGCAAGCACAAGCAGAAAAGCAAACAGGCGAACATTTGTTGCATGGTATGAATTTCACATGAACTTTCAAATGCACACCAAAAGCATTAGGTCAGTTCTATCTCAAGGAGAAATTGAACTTCGCCCATTCAAAAGGTTTACATAATGTCGAAATCCCGTACTAACCACTGGTTCGCCACCTTGACATAAGTCATCTGATAAAGTAAGTTCTAAGCCAAACTAAGCATGCAGACCTTGATCAAGGCCATTCACTACTATAGTTGGGAATAAGATTCATCCTCAATATCGTACGCAACAACACGGTCCTCTTTCGGTTCTAATATGCACCCGTGGCAGAAACAATTACTGCAACTGCATCAGAATGAGTGTGTGGCTTGGGTTGATAATAATGTGATAACAACTTCCACACTTGATAGTACGTGAAACATAAGCGACGGTTAATTATAATATATACAAGCTAACATATGATTTTTTTTTCTTTTGAGAGAGAATATTGAATAAGGTCAAATATGTTCCTTGCGTGTGATATTGCAACATAAACACTTGTTAAAAAGTTGACCCAAAAAAAAAAAAAAACGCAGCCAGATTGCGCCCTCTCGAACGACTTGTCCAGAAAAAAGGCTATGCGAGATGTCAAGTTCGAGAAGCCATGAGATGTCAACTCCTTTCCTTTCTTGCCTTAAAAAAAACTTGTTAGAAAAGAAAGAAATGCATATGAAAGCAGGCATTTTTCACTAAAGCTAGTTTTGGAGAAAATATTTGGTTTATCTACTACCACGTCATCAACTTACGTGGTGTTAAACTACCACTTATACTTTGTAAACTAATCAATATTTTAAAATTAAAAGACAACTATCCAATTGGACAATAAACCTAAGGTCACATTTTACCATGGTTAAAAAAAGTTTCATATTTGAACAGCCCGCCCATTATTTTCTACCACGTAAATCACGGTTTCCATTGATATATGCTTTCGTTTCTAAATCATCGTTCTCTTTCTTCAGCTTCATCTCCCAATCTCTCTCCCTTTCATCTCTGTTGACAACCTCCGTCACTGCCATCTCCCACGAGAACCGCATGTCTACCATTTCATCTAGCTATCTAATATCCAGTTTTCCCATCTCTACGAGAAACTCTTGTCCCACTTCTTCATCTTTATTCCCTTATATTTAGTCACTCACGGTTGAGCATTCATAAATGGCCATTAATGGAGATTATGGCAGCCAATTCATATTCAACTTCGTCGTATTTCTTCTTTCAAGAGTTGATTGTATGGGCATGTGGAAGCTTCATGTGTAACACCCAAATTTTATACAGCTAATTATTTTAATTTTTGGGCTGCTTTTGTAATTTTAATAATATTTTGGTACACTTTTAAATAAATAACATATCCTTAGGGGTCTTTTGAGTTATTTACCAAATTTAGATATATAAAGACTAGTCAGTTATTTTTGTCGATAAATAAAGTTTAGTCTTAGAGAGATAAAAGAAAGAGAAACTAGGGTATTGAGGATTACAATTTCTATACACAATTGGTAAGTAATTCTAAACCCACTTCGATTAAAAGGATGATTTGAATCAATAGAGATTGTAATTTGATGATTTTCATGTTAGTGGTTGATTAAATTATTTAGGTTTTAAGATTTTCGGAATCTTACACAACTTGGCAAATCTTTTAGTGTGAATTGAAGTAAGGGTTACATGAATTACAACCACTTCTATTGAATTTGATAATAGTACTCGTATTCGTCAGTTCTATTTGAAATAAATCATTCGAACCTTATTCAATTGTTTGGTCGCTATTGCTTCGCCAGGTGCACCAAGGTTTACTAGGTGCAATGGATCTGCAATCTCTCTGCCACATTACTGAACCCTTCGTTGGTCTCTGTTACATCTCGCATGTGCTGTGTGACCTTAACGCCCATTAAGTTTTTGCCTAGTTATTTGCGTGCTTATTATTTTCATGAAATCATTAAGGGTGGAACAAACCTGGATAACCTGTAAGGGAATCATAAAGCTTTAATGCCCTTTCTTCCACCATTCATCACGTGGGAATCTGCCTTCGTGACTTGCCACGTGTCAAGGATGTCTTGGTCGTTGACTTCAATCTTTTCTTTTTGGCTTTCGTTTAGTACAATTTTAAATTCTGAATGCATACAAACTCGTATCGAAGCATTTCAAATTTCATTGAAATCGGATTTCCATTCTCTTCGTCTCGAGTTCAAAATCAAATATTTTCGGACGTCGATTAGCTACCCTTTTGAAATCCAAAGTTTTGATGCCTTGTGACTCTCATGCCTCGGAGATACTTTGATGTTAATTAGATCCCTCGAAATTAAACTATGTTTAGAACTTTCACGTGCATAAGTTAACGTGATGTCATGACATATCATGACAATTGCTACCGGTATGCAAATTTTGAACTTAGAAGTTTCACGTACTTAGGTTAACGTGATTTACAGTCACGTATTACGTGATTGTATCCTATTCGATTATTAATTCAATTATTTGAATGTGACACTTTGACTTTCATTTGATCTTTGATATGTTTTAACATCTCAAAATGAGATTTGTTGTGCTAAGATTATTTTTCATCTATGCACTTCGTTTTGATATGTTTCGTTTTGACTCAGCTACATGTTATTGAATACCTGCATTGTGCTCCGTGGGTGTGTTTGTGTGATTTTTGTTGGGCTTTGTGCTCACTCCCCCCCCTCCCCCTCCCCCTCCCCCTCCCGATTTCAGGTAATTAAGCTGAGACGGCTTAAAAGAATTAATAGCATTATGCTTAAGCTGTAATTGAACTTTAGTTGATAACTCTCTTAGTAGCTTTGCAATAAGAATCACGTAATAATTTTTGATTTAGTGACTTTTGATACCCCAATAGTTAGGAAATGATTATTTTTATCAAACTTCTGCTGCAATTATTAGACGTTGATGATGAACTTGAATGCCTTTGATTTCATATATGATTTAGAGATCTGATTACCTCTTTGAGGTCATATTTTTGGTAAGATACTTTGGGTATTATATTTCTCGTAAGTAAGAATATTTTGAAATATTATATGAAGGTCCACCTCCAGGTCGGGGGCGTAACATCATGTATAATACTTGGGTGGTTGCTGAAGTGTGGATGAGAAATACGGAGTATGTTTTAAAAGAGAAGAAAATTTATTGGGTTGAGTCATTTAGAGACTTTGGAGTGAAATCTGAATATGTTAAATTTTACTAGCAATGTGGATAATTATTTCACTATTTTAAAAATATATAGATATATAATATAAAAAAAATTTGGGGCTAATTACACCCATGTCCCTGAGGCTTGGGGGTAATTACACGCGAGGACACAAAGTTTCAAAATGTAACATACGTGACCAAAAACGTTAAAAAAAGTAACACTTTTATCCAACCGTCAGTATTCTGTCTAAAAAGTATAATTTTCGTCATTACGTATTTTGAAAATGGCAATACTACCCCTGTACAGTATATCGTCACAAAAAGTATAATTTTCTCTCTCCACAATTTAAACCCTAAATCTGAAGTCACCGCCGGCAGCCTCCCTCCGCCGCCCCACGCCGCCAGCAGCCCCCCTCCCCGGCCGACAATGGGCCACCACCGTAGGCACCAGTCTCCTGCTCGACGCCTTACACCATTTTCGGCGAGGGCAGATGGCCAACAACGGCCACACTTCCACAGATCGGCCCACCCACCGTCGCTGTCGGAGCAGACCCACCACCAGGCATCGATCGCACCGGTGCGCGCGATGGTGCAAGCCCATCGTGGTGGTGATGGCGCTGCCTTGCTGGTGGTCACGGTGGCGCGCATCTCGACGGAGGAGGCCAGTGTCGCGACGTAGCTCGGTGATGCTTGCGATCTCGGACGGCGCGGGGTACGGAGGTAGGTCACGGCGGTGATGGTGGCGACCGGTATGGCGACATGCAGATCGGGAGTGCGACCGCAATCTTGCGGCGCCGGTGCCTCCCCGGAGGGTTTGCTACTGACTGCGCTGACGGGGAAGGGGAAGGCAGACGGTGTGGGGGGGGTGTGGGGAGAGGAAGAGGCAGACGCGTAGGGGTGGGGGCGCGGGGGGGTGGGGGTGGGTGCTGGGTGTGGGGAGAGGAAGAGGCAGACGCATAGGGGTGGGGTGGGGGAGCGGGGGGGGGGGTGGGGGTGGGTGCTGGGTGTGGGGAGAGGAAGAGGCAGACGCGTGGGGGAGGGGTGGGGGCGCGGGGGGTGGGGGTGGGTGCTGGGTGTGGGGAGAGGAAGAATAAACAGTAAATTAAGTGGGTAATTGATTTTAAAGTCAGGGGCAATCAAGTCTTTTTGTTAAAACCGTTAAGTATTTTTGTATTCCGTTTATCAATGGACATAAGTGTTATATTTTGAAACTTTGTGTCCTCGCGTGTAATTACCCCCAAACCTCAGGGACATGGGTGTAATTAGCCCAAAAAATTGTTACACCAAACAGAGTATTTTCTTTATAGGTAGTCAGATAAGTGCAAGTTTGAGAGGCTATCCAAGCCAACATGCCTAGTACTCCCACTTGTGTAGGATTTGACTTGGGTTCACTCCTCACGTACCTCTCCTGGCCACAACGAAAGATAAACAAGTTACACAAGCAACTGGGTTAGTAGAAGGGTGAGACTATTTATACCCTACTTATCTATACTTACATGTTTTCATGTTAAGTGACCATACATTGTTAATTTATTGTCTAAAAAAAATTGAAGAGTTAGGTATGTCGTGACCACTGAAATATAACTTAAATTTCATTTTAGACAATGAACTTCGATTTATCTCAAAATATCTACTAAACTCGTCAATTTGTACAATTAAGTAATTTTGTTAGATTCTGCCAGCCCAAGTCCACTGAGTGACTTATTTCAGGATAATTCTATCACTCTCTTTTCTCTTTTCTTCTTCTCCCCCATCGTCATCTTCTTCTTTCTTCTTTTCCATTTCACATCGCCGACACCACCGCCACCAGCTAGTCCATCCTAGATTGCCCATATATAAGTCTAATACCAACACTATGGCTCCACCGCCAACCACCAAGCACAACCACGACACTATCACCAACCATGACCACGACTACACTACCAAGCACAACTACGGCATCACCCCACAATCACACACGCGCGCGCATGCACACACTCATACATTCTGATTGAATTAACTTAGAATCACATACGCGGACACATTGATTCATTGACCCACATCTACTTTTGAAGTGTATACTGCTTTGATTAAGATATACACACACACACACACACACGATATTAGGATTAACAGCAATAATATTATGTGAGCAATAAAATAATGAGGATCCAATTCTGCTGAGAAGATTAAAATTATGCCCACACCAAAAAAAGAAGATAAAAAATGTTGCCTTTTGATGTTACTCGTCCTTCTGCTCCATGGACCTTTTGTATTTTCACTACAAGAAAATCAACATTTATCGACGGACTTTTAGTGACGGATCAAAATCCGTTGCTAAAAGTTGCTTTTGGCGACGGATTTTTCTGTTAGTAAAAGTCCCGTCACTAAAGGTTTTACCGACGGAATATCCGTGGGTAAAAACTTTTTGCGACGGACTTTTACCGACGAAAATTCCGTCGCTAAAAAGTGTTTCCTGATTTTATATTTTTGATCGGATTTTTTGGGTTTGAAAAAAATAATTACGAAATTATTAGCGACGGACTTTCAACGACGGTTAAAATCCGTCGCTAAAAATTTCATTAATAAGAAACCTGCCTCCTCCTCCTTTTCTTCTATGCGCCAATTTCTACTCTTACTCTTACTCTCTCTCTCTCTTTTCTCCATGCCCCCACCCCCCGCCTCTGCTACACCACCATAATCCCGCCACAGCCCCGCCGTAAACATGGGCAGGTTTCTCTCTCTCTGGGTCGATCTCTCTCTCTCTCTCTCTCTCAGATACTCGATTTCGACATGCCTTTTCACTTAATTTCTCCTCCTTTTCATCGATTTGTCTATTGCATCTGATCTTCCTCTCACTTTTTCTCTTTCTTTTGCATAACATATTCTAACACTTGCGGTAGGCAAGCTTTATATTGGGTATTTCGTCCAAATCAGGTAAGTGGCTGTCTCTACCCTTCCTCAATTAACGATTTAACGGCATATACCACTAATTCATTTTATGTGATTTTATAAATTTTGATTTTCTATTCACAAATTTGCTTTGGCTTTATTTGGTTAGGTTTCATATTATCTCTTTTCAGGAATTTGTTTTGATTTCAATTATCTATTTTAATTGTATATTGCATTGAAAGGCGCATCGGTTGTCGTTAATGTCATGAGAGAAGAGCGTATGCCGGCACCGGCTCCGGCTTTGTGATAAGATGGGGCGCCTGTGGGCAGCTTTCGTCAAAATGGTTGAGCATCCTGACAGTTGACTGGGTCAGTTGACTTTGAATGTCATTTTTAAAGTGTCTATTTTAAGGCCCTGGTTTAGCAACAAAACCACATGCATGCCCTTTTTCAACCTGCTGCATTAAGCTTAATTCTTAGTTTTATTCTTAGATGTTTGTTTCAGGTGATCACTACTCGGGATTTGTTTATCCATTGGAACCTACATTTCTTTATGTTTCATTCTTTGTCAATTGTCACTGAATTGCTATAGCTTTCTTATGAGACTGTATAACAGTTGCTTAGGCATTTTTTGTTCTTGTGAAGCTAACTTAATTATCGATCATAAGAGTATAGTGCCTGGTGCATATATACTTGCTAGGAAAATAGCTTCATTTTGTCTCTCTTTTCGTAGCTCGTCACAAGAAAAAATTTATGCATCATAAATTCAAATGTTGCTTTTTCCACTTACGGTGAATTCTTTACAAAGAAATGAATTTTACTTTGCTGCATTCAATTGGGCATACACATATTTCAGCTTTCTGATGTTGTTTGGGACTCATTTGTTGTGAAAATGTCTATCAGCATTGCAGTTAGCTCATAAATTTAAGTACCTTTACAAGAGAAAGTGAAACTAATAAGTTGACTCTTAATATAGATCCAACTCATTATGTCAAAGATTCTGATGTTGTGCATTCTTTTTACTTGTTTTAATATTATCGTGACCGCTCCAGTTGCATCGCACGGGGTCAAAACTAGTGAAAAGTAAGCATAGCAAACTCGCTAACTTATCATTTCTTTGACATTCATTTGCTTTCATTTGCATATTCTAGAAAATATTGGACCTTTGAAAAGATGCAAAACAAACCATTTTTAGCTGTGTTGTTTCACCTTCTACCATAAATGGTGCTAGATAAGTTGGAGCGAATAAGTTGTTTTAGTACTTATGGTATCCAATTCCATCGTTGGTATCTAATTGGATGATGAACTGTTTATTTTGCCATTAAATTCACATAGAAGTTGGTTTCTATATATACGTCATTAGGGTTACAATTTGGGCAAGTTGGATAGGTCCTTTGCCCACCTCACTCTCAAGAACTCTCAATTTGGGTAATTGGGTAGTGTATTTGTGTGGTGTATATGTTGTATAGTGTGTGTGTGTGTGTTGTGGTTGCAGAATGTGACAAAGTGCAGGGAAAAGGGAAGCTGTGAGGTGTTGGTGTTCATTGTGCATGGAAGTGGTGCAAAAGAAAGGGGCTGTATAAAAGTTTCCACTTCTGATATAGGCTGACCGACTGTGAGTGTACGCATGCGCTGCCGTGGTGTGTGGGCTGCTAGGCAGCCGTGAATATGCTCATGTTATGAGTTGTGGTGAGCTATGCATGTGTGGTGTATTTGTGTGTTGTGTGAGTGAATTGCTGCGTGTCTTTGGTATGGTGAACTGGTGTTGTGTAGGTGTGATTAATGGGTTTAATTCTTGAATGTGTGAGATGTGTACATATGTGGAATATACAGTGAGTGAGCTGGGTGTTTTACGTGGGTAGTGCATGCTTGATGTGAGTGTGTGCTTGTGGTTTGATAGGTGGGTAAAAGGTTTGAATGAGGGAGTGTTGGAAATGTTTGTTGTTTGGATGTATAGACTGATGGGTGATTGGGTGTAGTGTATCTATCTATATATATATACATACATGCATGAGTTAAAGGAGCAAAGAAAAGAGGGGAGAAGGATAATAGCTTTGGCAATAGAATTTCTATATCTGAAAGGATTATGGGATTAGCAAATGTCAGTTTTTTCGTTATATCAGCTATGTTGTTTGGTTTGATTCTAAGGCTGCTTGGTGATTGAGTAAAGTTTCAGGTAGCTGGGATTCCTATATATATATCAATTGATTTCTCAACCTCGTGAACTTCAGCTCTTTGTGGTTGTCATTTTTCACTATGCATTTTAAATCTGTTCTTTGGATAAAAATATAGTTTCACCTTGTCATTACGAAAATTGCGTGAGCTCTGTGGGTGGAAGTTCGTCAAAAAGAGTGGTTGATTATCAAACCAATGTGGTTCCTTTTATACCTGAGTTATAATCCTTAATGTGGATTGTATGATGTGATATATTATTTTTTTACCTGAGTTATAAGCCTTAAATTTTTATTTTTTTTTGTGCAGGCTTTCGGAGCAAATCTTTGGTATATATATTTTTTAGTTTCAATGTAACTTGTATTTATTTATTTATTTTTGAGATTGTACGATGTGATATATTATACATTACATTCGGTGAATATCTAACTTAAATTTTATTTGTTTTACTTGGAATTTGGTAAAGATGAATCCTAGTTTAAATAATTAAATTATTGTTGGATTAGTTGATAAGAAGTAATTGTTTAAAATAGATTTGGCATTTTAAAAATTAATAAAAATAGAAAAAATAGCCTTTTGGGTTTTAGCGAAAGAATTCCGTCGATAAAAGTTCTTCTACAAAATAGTAAATATTTTTATAGACAGGCTTTTAGCAACGAAATTGTGTCGTTAAAAATCTGTTGGTTAATGATTTAGAGAAAGTTTTAGTGACGGAATTAATGTCCCTAAATACTTTTGCGACGGACTTTTAGTGACGAAAATTCCGTCGCTAAAAGATTTTTATTTAGAAATTAAAAAATTAGAAAAATATATAAAATACCGTTAGTGACGGAATTTTTCGTCGCTAAAGGTAATTATATCTGTCGCTAAAAGTATAAATTTTGCCGATGGATCACCAAAATCTGTCGCTAATCTTTTAGTAACGGGGTTTCTAACAACGGACTTTTAGCGACGGACAGTCCGTCGTTAAAAGTCTATATCAACGGATTATCCACTTTTAGCGACGGAATTGTCTGTCGCTAAAAGTGGATTTTCTTGTAGTGTTTGAGAATCTATGATTGAAATTTAGCATATGGAGATGTTGATCTCACTTATTGTGTATATTCTAGTTCAATGTATCAAACAATACTTATTTAGACTAACATTATTATTTTGAGTTTGGACCTGATGTTCACATGAAGTGTGTCTTAGGACATTCAAGGAATTAAAAGAAAAAATTAGAATAGAATGGAAGCAAAAAAGAGCGATGACGTAGGTCGTTGCGTTGGAACAAGATTCAGAGCAGAGGTGTTGTATATCATTGTGTGATAAATATTGTTACTAAAAGTATTTTATCGTTGTTACTAAAATTTAGAATGACAATTTTTTGTTGCTAAAAATATTTTGCGACAAATTTTTGGAATCCAGATTCAGTTGCATTTCCTTAAATTGGGTGGCAAAACATGCATGTTGTCCAAGGGGGCAATGACTAACTAAAGGTTGAAACCTTTCGACCTCCGTATCTAGAAGTTGTTTTATTGTTGGGTTGCATGTTTATTGTAATATCCCGAACTTTCGGAACTGTTTGGAATAATTATCTGTGCTCCGAAAAATAAACGGGCGTTAACTTTAAGCAGTGCTCGGGCATTAGTAGCGTATGGGAGTAGCGTTGGGAGCTTAAAAGAATTTTGGGACAAAAATATAATTTTGAAAACTTGTGGGTCATTTTGTAATTTTTAAAAAAACTGTGGGGCTGAAAATGTAAATTATGTTTCAGTTGTTATTTTAAAGTGGAGCAGTTATTTGGACCAATAACCATTTTACATTTTTGTTTGTAAATTCGTCAAGTGTGTTTTCTTAATCAAGGGTGTTTTCTCCGATTTCTTCCGGAGCTTTCTTTATTCAAACTTGCTAGAATCATTTTACCGATGCATATGAGAAGATTGTGAAAACCATAAGCTAGAAAATAGTTTTCACATGTTTGGATAAAGGGCCCTCATTTATAACGTGAGCGAAATAAACATTTTCATCGTGTACAAAAATCCAACTTTCATCTTCCTGGACAGAATTCAACGATGCAGACCGAGTAAATGTATGGGGGACTTGGGAGTGTTCAATGACTACAGTGGTAACGCTGGGTTTGACACTAATGGTATTGGTTCATGTTGGAATAGTTACTGACAAGGTGTGCGTTTGTTGTCTTATATTGAAAAGGTAAGAATGATGTTTTATTCACCAAATCAATTAAATTTATATGGTGGGAAAAGTTAGAAGGAAATTCAAAAAAATTACTTGGTTTGACCCTGGTTTGGGCTTGAAATAAAATAATATCTAATGGTCAAAAGATGGGCACCAGGATCTTGGTTGAAATGAATTAATGTATTTTAATTAATTTTATTTTTATTTATAACAATTAAATGCAGTTAGTAGTTAATTGCATTTAGTGCCCAATAGTTATGTCCCTCGATACCAAGGCTTGTGTACATTTAGATATTATAAATATCTGTATATCCTTCACTTTTCAATAATCAGATACATATTTTTCTAAATGTGTTCTTGAAAAAATTCTGATTTTGTTGATCAGAATTTTGTTTGCCTTTGTTATGACAGAGAAATCTGCCATTAATCTAGCATGAATCATAGTGGGAGCATACTTCCTTAAAAATAGTAAATTTTCACGATCAAAGCCTTATTGCGTTTAGCCAACAGTCCGATCATACTTACATATATCATTTTTCCTTTTTCGGGAACTTTTGCAAATTCTTATGATAAATTTAGTAGCACATAAAAATATTTAGAATGAAATTGGTTAGAAGATAAACCAACAACGAGAACCATAACTAGATCCTTGACGCAACATTTGGGGCACTTGATACGCATCTAATTGTCTCATTTAAAACTGAAGCAGTTTTCCACCAAAATTCTGTTGTCAAGATATCAATAAACAAATAGAGTCGATGCTCTAAGAATTAATATTCAATTACTTAACAATCCCTTTTTTTTTTTTTTGAGGAACCAACTTCGTTCCATAAGATAGACTTAAGTATTTTCCCACACTTCATACTAAATAACTTTTGAAAATTCTCGTGTACTGTTATTTAATGCTAGCGGGAGAATATACATATCTATGTTAACTCTATATCCGATAAAATATTTTTTCTTTGTAAGTTAATTTATAATAAAAATGGGAAAAGAAAACTCAAAGAAGTAAAACATGTTATTACAAAACAAAAGAAAAGGCACAATTTGCAAATTACCTCAATCTGGCGTTAAAAAGTGTTCCAATTTTAAAGAGGTCCACAACTTTTCTTTTTCATTTTGACAAAAGCTTAATGTGCGGGGTATTGATGACTGGTGTAAAGACGGATTAGACGAGAGAACAATACAACTTGGACCCTCTATTGTGTGAAAAACCTCCCCATCTCGTTAGATATCACTCGTCTGTTACACAACCCAATCTCTATCTCTGTTACACTGAAAAGAATAACTTAATAATCGTTGGACATAACTTTTCTCAGTAACAAACAAACTCGAGTCTCGTCTTTTCCTTTTTGTTTCGTCAGCACAGCTACGAAAAAAGCATGGCAGTGACGATTTCCAAAGAAAATCCCCTAACTCTAAATGGAGGAAGTAATTTTGATGTTGAGAGAGACGAGATCATCCTTTTAGGCTGAATCATACCCTGAACAGCGGCACCTTTTGGCCTTCCTTCCGCATCTGCAGCAAAATGTAGTTCCACATCTACATTTAAAAAACTACCAACTAGGAGATTAAAGACCAATCTCATTGTACCAAAACAGGCAAAACCTAAACAGAGAAGTGGATTTTGGTGTAATTTAAGCCGAACTTAACGAGGATTTATTTCTTTCCGGCGTTAAGAACACCTTAATCAATACCTTATATGCATTTTCACACTCATTTCTAGCTATAGAAAAAGAAAAGTTGATGCTTTGTCGCTAACACCATTTTTCAAGAAAGATGTTCCAAAGTTTGAACCTTGTCATTTGTTTAATCGTTACGATTATATAGCTACAATTTTTGCGTACTTTCTTGGTGCCAAAGCTTGTGCCGTTCCACGTCCATCACTAGGCCACTCTTAAAGTGCCACATTAACGTGTGTTAGTGACGACTTTTTATCTCTCAATAAAGGTAGGAACGAATTTGCTCCGGTCCGGGTTAGAGCACCTACAGGGAAACAGAAAGAGAGAGAAGGACCTGCATGAGACGTCGTTGCAGCCGCTAACAAGCTCAACGTAGTATCTGCAATGAGGACATCTGGCCCATTCCATCAGCTTCTCGGTAGGGAAGACCTTTCGGGGTTCTTCAGGCATACTATCAGGCTGGTGAAGGCCGATGAAACTGCCTCTTGAGGGTCCTCCTATCAATTTCTTCTGTATGTTTCCCATTTTCAATATTTCAAGTAGGGGTTATTGATTGCAACAGTGCAGTGGTAAGTTGTGATTTTATACGAACAAACTCCTGGACATCCGATAGAGTTGTGAATAGATTCAGTGAATCCCAAATGTGTTGCACAGTTCATCAGCGATGGAGTTGACTGAGCATGCATGCTACTAACTTGTGCCAACAGTGACCGTTAACGTACTGCAGGGGATCTGTTACTTTCCTTGGGTTTACACGGAGAGCAACTTCTTGTTTACAATGAAGAGTTATCCACTTTTCGTAGAGCTGAAGGGGACTGGTTGTTGCTAAAACTTGTGTATTTGTTGTTCAAAGTACAAGAATTGTCACTAAAGTGGGCCTTTTTGGTTGCAGATGCACTTTGTCGGCAAGAGCAACTTTCTCCCAGGGCAACATCACCCACAAAATTAGCGGAAAAACCGTTTACGGGAATAAACCAAGTATCTCAGAGCTCCTACATTCATCTTTTTGGACCAGTATTCATCCGTGGTGTAAAAGATACAACCCACTAATGGCTTGAAGACGATGATCAACTGCAATGACCAGGAGAAGACACCGCTGCCTCCACGAGACTAAGAAGCCTCCAACCAAAAGAGCCGCTAGAATAGAACCACGAATAGGAGAGTATGGGGTGAGGGGATTCTATTCTATCTTTTGGTTGGGGGTGGGAGCGGGGGTCGGAAGATATCCCTGCATAGGAGAAGCCATATTCACAGTGAACTACAAAAAGATGTGGTGTTGCAGTTTTCGCAGCAGCACTGCAGAAGTAGAGTTTCTGCAGACTGCTGGCATGAGGCCGAAACCATACCCCATATGGACTGAGATCCCGGTATTATCCAGTAACAAACACGAAGCAATTGCCATATACCAACCAGGAACCGATCAAAGAAAACAGCTGCTATACATTGGAGATGATACTCGAGATATACATGGAATCTGGCCACACAGTAGATTTATAAAAACCTCACTCAAAAGTGGCTCGGCCCTCGGCTACATATCTCCATACAAGAATGTACTGATAATAAAAAATAAAAGAGCCAGTATTAGGTGATCCAACTCAGCCCCACGTGACCCTGCATCGTAACACAACAGGTATCAGCCCTTCGCGCCAAATGATAGTTAATAGAACCTTGAACATTGATAAGTGCCATATTGCACCAAAGGCAATTGTAAAATCAAGGCAACCTAAAAACTTTTTGAAACCAGTGACTGAACATTGCAGACAACAAATTTCTTGCCCAGTATATTTTGGATCTAAATGAGTCATGGGATGAAGCAAGGAGATATATTTAAAATCATCAACCTCCAAATTTTATCATCTTTTTCTTTTTCCGGTTCTATACTTAGCGAGTACTGTATAACAGATGAAACTCTGTACCCTATAATTACCATGAATTTGCAAATTCATATTGTCAAGCAGCAGCCACAAAAGGAAGAAAAAGAAAAGGCGCCGGAAAAAGCTAGCAGTTGCCAACGATACATACCAGGGTTTCCCAAAGTTTCTGATGTTGGTAATGCAGGCAATGACATCTCTGCCATCATATGAGTGTATATCAGGCTATGAAGTATCAAAATTACAGAGATACAACCGTATAAATAAGAAGAAACGTACATAGACTGTACGTATTTTGATCTTATTGAAGTAACTAGAACTAGTAACAATTTGATAAACATAACACCAACCAACTTACCAGGACCACAAAGAGACAAGGACGAAAAAGAGGGTGAGGAAGGCCAAGGAGCTGCTATATTATCACTCAAGTCACATGTAAAGCTGAATCCTGTTGAATTGTCAAATACCACATCGGCAGGCAAGCTTCGCAGCAAGCACCCTGGAAAAACAAAACAAAAGATAAATTCCAACTGCAAAAGATAATTTATAGATGAAGAGGAATAGTGGACCACTCATGTTCTAGTTGATAGGGCTATCAACTGTGATGTTGCAAAATATACAAAGATGATATAACGGACCTTACTATCAATTTAGGTCTAATTGATCTTCCCCCTAATCTTAGAACTATGGGCATTCAAAACTTTTACACTTACTAAAGAAGAGACCTCAGCAAAATTCTAGATTTTGAAACGTGTTTGGCTTTGTATAAATAAAGGTAACTTCAGGGTTGAGCATGACCTAAGTTTATTCTCACTTGTTCAATTCACTTTTCCACCACAAGGTGCTAGCAACTCTATGGCATTAAAAGGGATAAATTTTCTTATTTCTTAACGAAAAAGTGTTCACTTATAAATAAATAAAATAACCAAAAAGTGCCGTTATGTATTACTAATTGTACTGATTGATCAATAAAAGCGACAGATCGCCAGCCTTCCCTAAGCAGACCTAAAACAAAAACTGTACACATTAAACTTATATCTGTGGCTAAATCAAGCAGCAATGGGGAACCTAAATTAACTGAAAGCAGGGATATATGAGGTACACGAAACTGCCAACTGTTTAATTTACTTGCGTGTAAAACATGAGATGGGATGGATGGGCTGGGGGCGGGGCAAGCCACTGAATAAGGACAAAGTACAATAAAAATAGCAGAAAGTACTAACCTTGTTGTCCATATGCTGCTCCAGTGCCGCGTTGCAGATCCACAATAGCAGAAAAAGACACCAGTTCAGACAGCAAAAAGAGCAAACATATAGTGCAAAGAATGAAATTACAACGTAAATTTACCTTGAAGGCTAAAATCCTTCAGATCAACATCACAAAGCTTATAAATATCTGTTATAACACCGCCTTTCTGTAGCATGGACCCGAACACGGTTGCACAGATTATGGCTTGTCTATTGGTAATTAACATTTGCTTTTGAATCCCGGCTATGTAAGTGTTTAACGAGCTACAGCACGAAGGACCGGGAGCAGCTACGTTGCGGCATGCGTTAATTACTTCAGATGGTTGCTTAAAATCCAAAGGACAAACTGCATTGTTCAAGTCGTAAGTAATCCCAAATACCATTGTAACCAGTTTTTCAGATGAAGCTGTAGATGGAACAAGTATGACCAAAATTTTGCAAGTGTATGTCTGTGGGTGTGGAAAGCCATAAAGGGATGCCTATTAGTTCATAATTGCTTTTATCTTTGTTTGAGACTGAAAATGATATTTAAAGACTTTCACACTTTACAGAGTCCATAGATTCACAACTGAACTGATTTCCCTTGTGTGCCTTCAATATTAAAAGGAACTAGTGTAGTCACTTATTGTTAGTTAATTCATTGAGATGTATCACCTTTCAAATATACAAGACTTTTTTTTATCACTTCTAGCTTTCCTCGGCAGAATTAATTCTGTTAAAAACGTTACCTTCTTCTATATCAGTAGGACCTGACCAGACAGGCGCTGATGTTCATGTTATCTTGATAATTCAAGATGCTATACCCATCTACTTTTTGTTCTGTCAAAATCACTATCTCAATTGTTGTACTAGCCAAGACAACTAGACTAGCATCCTAAGGTCACAATATTCTCAAAAGATGGATACAATGCCTTTGCAGATAACTATTACAAATTTCCAATACAAAATGAGCGCATACAAAAAAGAATAAAGATGATAAGACTACATGTTCTGTCTAGGGATTTACTGAAATGCCATCACACACACCTTATAAGTATAACAAAATTCAAATATAAAATAAGTGCATACACGGAAGAAAAAAAATATAGATGATAAGACTGCATGTTCTTTGGTAAGGTAATAGCAAAATGAGATCAAGCACATTTCAAATATAAAATAAGCGCATACGAAGAAGAAGAAGATAGATGATAAGACTGCATGTTCTTTCTAAGGTAGTACTGAAATGAAATCAAGCACACCTTATTAATTATTGTAAAGAAAAATAACAGAGATGCAACTCAACTAAGCTTTATGTTTTAACCTCTTGTGGTCAACAGAAAAACCTCACAATTCAACACTGGAGTTTGTATAATGTGAAAGTGGTAGAGTGCGGGAGGGTCCAATGATAAGTTAATTTGAAAAGTTCAAAATATACGAGAAAGCAGCAAAGGTCTATTGCTTCATGGCATATGACAATCCAGTAAATTGTGAATAGCTTGCTACAGGTTTTGTAGAAAGAAACATAAGATTCATATAAGATGCAAAAAAGAAACTAATAATGAAAGAGAAAAGAGCATGGAATAGCCAACATAGAGATAGACATAGACATAGTGTGAGGCCTTGATATTTTGCACTGAGGTTGCTTATAAAAAACTTCAACAGTAGATTCATGATGGACAGTAAGGGTAGTATGCTGAAGGCTTCGTTAATGGAAAAGGTTGGAGTTGGCCTGATATTAAACTTTTGATTTGCACAATAATATTATTAGGAGCTAATAATAACAGCCAAAGGTCGAGGTAAGGTTTTCTTGCCGAAATAGAAGTTTTACTGGAACAAGAAACCCCACGCATCCTAGCAAGTATGGAAAAGCTATGTCACATGGACTCTTCAAATATGTGAAGTACCCGTGCCGGACACTCGACGCTTGGACATGGGTATGCTATGTGTGTCCGACACATCTCACAGGATATATGCGACTAAGAACACCATCTTAAAGTGTTTCTTTTAATTCGTTATTGCTTTGAGATGAGATAAGATGTCAATTAAAACAACGTCACACAAAACACCATCTTAAGCAATAGTTTCAAAATTGTAAAAAATTAGACGAACCCGACACTTGAACACGTATCCAACATGAACACTCGTACCGAGTCCTTGTAACATAGTGGAGACGAAAAGATTAGAAGCCTATCATCCACTAATTTCAAGGCTTCATCCTTGCAGAAATTAAACCATGTATAAAGCACAAAGCCAGATCATAACTCCATTGGACTGAAGTAATTGGATAGCATTTGCACAGACTATTGTCATTCTCCTAGGAATCTAATATGGAAAATCCGAACTTTTTGACTAAGAATATTCAAGAACTGAGAGAAAAATTTGAAAAGAAAAATAGACACTGAATTCATTGTTTCACCCACTTTGTTCCGAGATTAAGCTGCCTATTTAATTAGGTCATCTTTGTCCTTCTCAGCCAGTGGCTGTGTTTGGGATTGGTTACTATGATACAACATTTTGTCATATCTCTCCTTGTTATAAGTTTCATATCATTGCCACTATAAACAGTTCTGCTATATTATAAATAGACTGAGGAATAGCAAGAAAAGAGACTTCAGATTTCTTTGTTTTTTCGCCTCTGCTCCACATCTTCTGTTACTGTAGTTTCATCTGTATTCTTTTTACTCGGAGTGCATAGGTAATGCATACAGATTGAGAGGATTCTTTGCTTCATGACGACACCCCTTTATCCTTGTATCTTCTAAGCGGAACACTGTTAGTAGTGCAGAATGAGGCGCATCTGCCCTATGGTAAGAGCACCCTTTCGCACCTCAGTCGTTTATTCAACAAGTTTTCCAGAACGAAAGCTAACTATTTTATGAATTAAATTTTGATGTCATCTACGTATGTAATATTTAATTTTAACAAATAACAATATGGGTCATGAGATATTCGAGTACGATTCAGGAAAAGGATGGATGATTGAGGCACGCAAGGATGCGCTTCCTTAGATAAGATACACGCCCCTTGCGCAATATTGGGAGTCAGCGTATGCTCCAAAGATACAACAATGGTTAAACAAAAGATGATGTAAAGTAGAATGGCGAAAACAAAGAGAGAGGTAGTTGCTTTTGTCGCTATTCCTTGGCCATTTGTGGTACTTCAAGTGACAAGGTATGCAACTAATTGAGAAAAGAAATAGGATAAACATGGTTTCAAGGAGATAAATTGGAAACAACCCCAAAGCCACCCATGGCTGAAAAGAAAAAGGACACCAAGTACTTATCAAAAAGGAATAAGATGGCCAAGTGAGATAAGCAGTTTACTCTATGAACAAGGGGGTTAAATACAACTTGGAAATCTATTTCGTTTCAGTTTTTCTAACAAAAACTTGCAAATAACCATAACCTGCTAACAAGACCTTTATCTGGACCAATACTGTTGCCCACAAATTACTGAAATTCCCTCGTAACATAAAATTGTTACAGCAAACTTAGATAAATATGCCACAATAACAACTGGTTTCTTCGTTATTGTTTTGAAAGGACTTGTGGTCTTAGAGCTTCACAAGTAAAAAAATCTAGAGATTCAAATCCTCTCGACTTTACTTGAAGGTTAGCTACCAATGTCTGGATCAAGAAGAAATTGGAGGGTGGAGTAAAATTTGAACTTAGGAATTACACAACTCCAAAATACAAGTCATGGACCACAACTATAGCACATTTTATGGCGGAAAACCCAAATACACCCAATTTTCAGAGCATGAGAAACAAAAGATCTAACAGCAGCAATCAAACTTGAAATAAGCACAAGAAAATGTCTTTCGAACGAAAGAAAGAGTACATCCTGCTAACAGGATCCTGTCAAAGTTAGTAGTCGAAGGCGTATATAAAGTTCCTCGCGAATTTAAAAATTCACAAGTAGTTCACAGTAAAAGAGCAGTCAGTACCTTTGTTCACTTTGCATGC
Organism: Escallonia herrerae; assembly: GCA_033070095.1. Taxonomy (NCBI): domain Eukaryota; kingdom Viridiplantae; phylum Streptophyta; class Magnoliopsida; order Escalloniales; family Escalloniaceae; genus Escallonia; species Escallonia herrerae. The sequence continues at coordinate 134,248 of JAVXUP010000986.1, read as the reverse complement.
AGATAATATCCGAAATGCCGTGTTTGCAGCATCTGATGAAAGTTTCCTGGAAATCCACGAATACACCACGCCTTTACAATCATTAAGAACATCGACACTAGTAGGCTGTCCAGCTGTATTCTTATTGTCACTCATCAATAACTGTGACACTGAGATCTCAAGTGCAGCGTCCTTAATGGCAGGCTGGCAAACTGGCCTGCAGCACTCCTTAAGAGGATCCACGGTACTGCAAGCCTCCAATAATTTGCTTGTGTTCACTTTTCTTTCAAAGGTCATTATGTCCTTCACAGGACAGGACCCACCAGTGAAATTCGATGACTTGACAGAACAGATAGTAGGTATTGAGCTGTTTGCCCCTCTGCTGCCTAATATATTAATAATATCTTTGAAACAATCATCAGCCACAGCATTTTGAAGAACTAAATTATCAGAACTCAGGCTGTAGTAACCCTGGAATATGTGAAGAAAACTACTAAACTGAGGGCAACAAACGACATTTCCTACAAGTGCCGCTAGAGGTTGAGAACAATCAGAAGCTGTTTTGTCCATGATACTTGAAATAGCAGAGAAATTGACAGGACATCTTCCGGTCAGTACTGGAATATACGTAGTTGGAAAGGACGGATACATTGGTGGTAAACTCTCCAAAGGAAAAGGGTTATGTGGAATAACGGCAGGTGAAATTTGAATTGGTTCAAAAATGCTGCTACTAGGATGACTAGCTAGCATAGACATTGAAGAAAAGCGACTTGGCCCAGGTGGAACTTGCAGTGCCATTAAATCTTGGAAGCCAGACAACCAGAAGGTGAGAAACAGAAATTGATGGCACACTGTACCTGCAATTAAATATGAACCTGCCGTCAGAATTCAAAGATAATTCACTGTAAGGACTATCATTTACAAGATGAACAATATAGATGGGCACAGGCACATAGAAAACAGAGTCGGTGAAAGATGCCAGAATTTAATAGATAAGTAGCATATATGAGTCGCAGCAAGCAAGCATCCATGTCTATCCGCGTGAGAGTTGGGGGAAGCAGAGAGAGCAATGCTGAAACAGTTGCATGCCACTTGTTCTCAAAGAATCAATTAACAACATTACAAGTTCCAATAGTGCGTCTCTGTACATAGATATGCTATTATGATTCAATACGTATCCTTTGTGGAATATACCTAGTTAGATATCAGATTCCAATCTCTGGATAAATTAAAATGCCAAGCCAACGGTTAAGATATATAACTACTTAAATAATAGAGTCAAAGCTAGGAGAACACTCATTGTATCTCTCATGAATCAAATGTGATCATCTTTCTCTTCCACATAAACAAGTCCCATCAAAACAAATCCCAGAGATGTCTCCTAAATCAAATCCACATGATGTGAGCCAATCACTATGATCGTCTCTCTATCTCCTAAATCGAAGAGTTTCTACTAACTCAAAAAATTCATAATATTCTGTCTGCACTTTGTCATAAAAATAAGCTTTTATAACCCACCCGTCTCTCCCTTAGTTTTTCAACATTGGCAAACACTAAAGACTGATGATCTCTCACTCTTTTTCTTGGTAGCCACTATTTCCATATTCAAATTACATACTGCGCTTCCTCTTTTCAGGACTAATTCATGCTTACATGCCAACGAAAGCATCGAAATATTGCCGAGGTTATTGAAGGACATACCAGTATTTTACATTTTGTCTTTTTTTCCCGTAGAACCTGTGCATTTGCACCGAGTAAGAGCTTCTCCGGGGACACAATTTCAAATGTCGTTCATTATAACCTCTTGAGCCCTAACTGATGGTTATTGGCTCTGAATCACAGAAAACAATTTGGCACCGGGTAAAAATGTAACACAGACTTAAGGAGGTGGATAATTGCTTCTAGGGTTCTTAAAAACAAGATAGGGCTGATATCTAGAAAGTCAGAAGTTCTATAATATTAAAACCATATTCTTCTGCAGCCTTAACTGGCAAAAAGACCATAACTGTAATATCCCACATCAGTTGTGGGAGAGTTTGCGATTGGCCTTATAAGACCCTGCCTATGAACTCATAAGTACCTACTTGGCTAGCCCTTTTGAGGGAGGCAACGCCCTGTGGTGGGGCCGTGGATTGGGTCGTTACAGATGGTATCAGAGCCGACTCTCGAAAGCTCGGGTTGGGGTATCCAGTCGGGTTGCCGATGATTGGGGGAAACGAAGGCAAGCCCGGGTATATCCCACATCAAGAGGATGGTTGGGGCAACGAAGGGTGAGCTGGGAATATCCCACATTGGCTAGAGAGGAAGATTCTGGGCTATGTGTGATCGAGCCTTAGCGAGGACGCTAAGGAATAAGGTGGGGAGATTGTAATATCCCACATCAATTGTGGGAGAGTTTGCGATTGGCCTTATAAGACCTTGCCTATGAACTCATAAGTACCTACTTGGCTAGCCCTTTTGAGGGAGGCAACGCCCTGTGGTGGGGCCGTGGATTGGGTCGTTACAGATAGTATCAGAGCATAGGTTTAAGATTCTGTAGACTCTTTAGACTTAAGCTTTCAATGATTTGAGATAAATTTTATGATGTTTGAGATATAGTTCTGAGTAGTCTAGTTTTAGTATTACTTCTGTTTGAAGCGTTTACACAATAAGTTGTGATCTTATAAGTTTTTCGCTATCTCAGGAGCTATGCCGCCACGTGCAGCTAGAGGGGGTACTAGAGGTGGTCGTAGGGGTAATGATGTCACTGGGGTCAACACGGAAGTAGAAGCCCTTCCTACTCCCTTGACTGCAGATACCATCAAGGCATTCAACCATTTGAACTGTCCCACGTTTGTTAAGGCGGATAAGCCAGAGGATGTGGAGGCCTGGCTGAGCAAGTTAGAGAAGAGATTTAAGCTCTTAAACATCACCGATCGTCAGAAAGTGGACCTAGCCATATACCAGTTAGAAAATGAGGCTGACCAATGGTGGAAAATGGTCGAGAGAACTTTGAGTGTTGAGGAGGAACAGGCTTTGACTTGGGCATGTTTCCAAGAAATATTTCTTAACAAATACTTTCCTATAAATGTGAAGGATGATATGGTGGAAGAGTTCTTAAAGTTAGAGCAAGGAGAGGATGAAACTGTGAAAGACTACGAGGCTAGATTTGCTAGATTGTCAAGGTTTGCGACACATGTGATAGATACTGAGGAGAGACGTGTGACACGTTTTAAGAATGGACTAAGGTACGGCATCAGGAAGTTCTTAACCGCTGTAACTTTAGAAACATATGATCAAGTCTTGAACAAGGCTCAGAGAGTGGAGAAAGATGTCAAGGCGGGGCGTAAGTACTACAAGGAGCAGAGACAGAAGAGAGGAAGAGAAGAGAATAGCTCAAGGGGCAATGACGTGGTTCAGTCCAAAAGTAAGAACAACAACCTAGCTCCTAAAGAACCATTTAAAAATACCCAAGAGCCTGTCAAAGCTTGCAAAACTTGTGGGAAGAACCATAGAGGTGTGTGTTATTGGCAGAGTGGCACATGTTTTAACTGCCAGCAGCAAGGACATAGGATTCGAGATTGCCCTCAGCCGCTTAGGCCACAGTTTAGTCAGGGTAGGGGGATGCAGAATCAGCTGCCTGGAAATAATCAAGCTGGAACAACTGGGGCTCGAGCTTATGCCTTGACAGAGAAGGATGCCACTATATCTCCATGATGTAGTGACAGGTAAATTTTACTTAGTTCAGCTAGAGCTTATGCTTTGAGTGATGCTTGTTCCTTATTTTCATAGTCTCTATATATTTGCTCGTGAGCTTTGGTACTGAGTTAGAACCTTTAAGTAGTCGAAACTTTGAGAGTCTGTAGATGTAATTGTGTATCCATATTCAGTGACTGAGGTGCATAAATTTCGAGGACGAAATTTTTATAAAGAGGGGAGAATGTAATACCCCAAACAATATGTAGCTAATTATTTTAATTTTGGGCTACTTTGTAGTTTTAATAATATTTTAGAATACTTTTGAATAAGTAATATAAATTTAGGGGTCTTTTGAGTAGTTTACCAAGTTTAGAGAAATAGTTTGTGTTTAATAAAATAAATTGAGTCTGGTCTTTCAGAGAGAGGAGAAGAAAGAGAAAACTAGAGTTTTGGAGGGACTGCAATTTTTTTACGCACAATTGGTAAGAATCTTGAACCCACTTTGATTATAAGGAAGAATTTCATCACTTTAGGATTGCGTTTACAAAGAATTTAACGTAATTGGGGTTGATTCAATTTTTAGATTTTGAGATTTTTGGAAGGTCATGCAACTTTACAAATCTTATCGTATAAATTTGAGGTAAGGGTTACATGTATTATATCTGCTTCCATCAAATTGATACCCTTTGATTATTTGTATTCAATTTCATTCATGAATTAATAATTCTTGCACCGATTGGCAATCGGTTACTGCTTCATTGAGAAACTTGTTATTCGTCTCGGTCAACGAAAAAAAAGCTGCATCTTTTATTAATTGCAGTACTGTACAACTTTGTTCCATATTCCTTGTACCGCTGGTTCACGGTTGAAACCATTAGAATAATTACTTGTTGCTAGGGAATGGTACAACTTTTTGGTCAAATTCTTTGGTTTCTGTACCGTATTGCAGTTTTATCTTTATCGTCAATCTTCACTGTTGAACCCAAAACCAATTAGATGTGGTTTGTTCCCTGTCCACGTAGTTATTGGTTGTTGAAAGCCAACATTATGCCAGCTTATTTTGGACGTGTAGTCTCCTTGGTGGTGCTGCCACATGTCAACTTTTTAGTGGTACAATTATACTTTGTTTAACTTTTGCCCATATTTCGTTATTTCAAGATTTTATGATCATCCGAACTCGGATTAGAGCGATTCAACTTCCATTGAACTCGTCAGTTCGTCCTCTTCGATTCGAGTCTAATATCGAGTATTTTCTAAAATCGTTAAGTTATCCTACTTGAAATACAAAGTTTTGATGTTTTGCGGTTCTTATACGTTTGAGATATTTTGAAGTTCATTGAACCCCTTTGAATTGAACTAATATTTAGAACCTTCACGTGCTTAGGTTAACGTGATGCCATGAACATGATATGACAATTGCTACCGGTATGCAACTTTGAACTTAGAACCTCCGCGTGCTTAGGTTAACGTGCTTTACAGTCACGTGTTACGCGATTGTATTGTTTTGATTATTAGTTCAATTATTTAATTATGACCTTTTGACTTTGATTCGACCTTTGATGGGTTAATATCCCGTAATGAGATTTGTCGTGCTAAGATTAACTATCGTCTTTGCACCTTGTTTTCATATGTTTCGTTTTGACTCAGCTATATATTATTGGATACATGCGTTGTACTCTGTGGGTGTGTGCGTGTGATCTTTACTGGGCTTTGTGCTCACCCCCCTTTCTCCTCCCATTTCAGGTAATTAAGCCGAGACATCAGTAGAGGAGTTATCTATAAGCATGAGTCAGAGTTGTTCTTTAATTGTAGACTCTTTTTTTAGGACTTGAAAATGAGAACTTGTAATAGTTTGATTACATAGCTTCTGGTAACCCAATGTTTGGGAAGTGACTATTGTTATTAGATTTCCGCTGCATTTATTAGACTTTGAGGAAAAATACAAATGCTTTTGATTTGGGATACATTTAGAGCTCTGATTATTATTTTGAGGTTATGTTCTCGGTAAAATTCTTTAAGTATTATATTTTTGGTAAGTAGGAATATTTTGAAATAGTATGTGTAAGTCCGCCTCCGGGTTGGGGCGTGACAGATGTAATGACCCAATCCACGACCCCACCACAGGGCGTTGCCTCCCTCAAAAGGGCTAGCCAAGTAGGTACTTATGAGTTCTTAGGCAAGGTCTTATAAGGCCAATCGCAAACTCTCCCACAACCGATGTGGGATATTATAATCTCCCCACCTTATTCCTTAGCGTCCTCGCTAAGGCTCGATCACACAGCGCAGAATCTTCCTCCCTAGCCAATGTGGGATATACCCAGCTCACCCTTCGTTGCCCCAACCATCCTCTTGATGTGGGATATACCCGGGCTTGCCTTCGTTTCCCCCAACCATCAGCAACCCGACTGGATACCCCAACCCGAGCTTTCGAGAGTCGGCTCTGATACCATCTGTAACGACCCAATCCACGGCCCCACCACAGGGCGTTGCCTCCCTCAAAAGGGCTAGCCAAGTAGGTACTTATGAGTTCATAGGCAGGGTCTTATAAGGCCAATCGCAAACTCTCCCACAACCGATGTGGGATATTACAATCTCCCCACCTTATTCCTTAGCGTCCTCGCTAAGGCTCGATCGCACATAGCCCAGAATCTTCCTCTCTAGCTAATGTGGGATATACCCAGCTCACCCTTCGTTGCCCCAACCATCCTCTTGATGTGGGATATACCCGGGCTTGCCTTCGTTTCCCCCAACCATCGATAACCCGACTGGATACCCCAACATGAGCTTTCGAGTGTCGGCTCTGATAACATCTGTAACGACCCAATCCACGGCCCCACCACAGGGCATTGACTCCCTCAAAAGGGCTAGCCAAGTAGGTACTTATGAGTTCATAGGCAGGGTCTTATAAGGCCAATCGCAAACTCTCCCACAACCGATGTGGGATATTACAATAACAGCCTAAAGAATGCTTTACCAACACGTCCATATAGGCAACAGAATTACAAAAGGACTCAGAGGACTCAAAGTATAGGCTCAGCAGGCCCGAGCAACTTTGCTTAGGATTCTTACGTGCTGCATCAATCTGCCCGAGTTAAAAAGACTCTGCTTTAACTAGAAGGCCTTGAGAACTACTCGTACAATCTTTCTCAGCTTGTCCTCGGCAACGTGATCTTCCTCAGTTTGTCCACAGCAATGCATTTCACTAAGAACCGCCTATATAAGGTTCCTCTTTTAGATGGAACTTCCTTGCTTTTGTTTCTTCTTTATTTATTTATTGGGGGCAAAAGAGAATGAACAAAGACTAGGACCCAATTTCTTTTGCTCAATGACCAGCCCGAGCATCTGAGGCTAAAGTATAGCAGAGAATTTCTGCGGGAGCTTTAATCACTTGGAAACCAACTTTTCCTGCTTTGACTTTTTGATTGGTTTATCAGCACACAAGTTTACTTCTCTCCAAATGGACACGGAACGACAGTCCTAATCTTTTATTAGCAGGTCTCACATTCAAGGAAATTAGGAAACATTATCATCAGGATCACAGGGCACATTTTTCTGCTTCAAGCGCTTGCAACTTGCAGCAAATCAGATCCAACAATAAACTTCTGATGCCCTTACTGCCAGGGCACATAAACCTTGCCAGATGGCCCAAATCTCTACCCAGAGGCTATTAGAGGTATCTTATTCTGTATAAAACGAACTAGCCAATGGCAATAGTCGTTTATACAAATAGCATCAGTACACATCCAATACATAGACTGCTATCTTGGAAGATCGTCAAACAACTCATCCAAAGTTGTCAAAGACTAGTCAAACCCCCTATCACGCGTACAAGTCTGCAACATTAAATAGTGGGCTGACTTGTACGTCATATGACAGCTCTAAAACAAAAGCATTCAGGCTAGTTTGCTTCAAAATTTTGCACGGGCCAACCTCTTTCCAATTTAGCTTGTGCTAGGTTGCCTTTGAAATCTTTATCGCCTCACATGCGCAAGTAGCATATCACCCTCCTTGAGTTCTTTGAAACTACGATGTTGATTTGCTGTAGCGGCATAAGATTCCTAGATTGCTTTGATGGCCATTCTTACTTACAACCTTTTACATGTTCAGCAAAAGCCACTTGTTCCTCACCAACACAAGCCTCTATGGGTACGGGGGCATAAATTAAGAACATGTTTAGGATTGAGTCCATGTACAGTTTCGGACAAATCCTGCTTGTCGTCCTGCTGATCTACTCGAGATAATAGAATCACAACCTTTTACTTGAAATCCAACAAGGCATCGTAGCATCTGATCAGTTGATAGATAGATTCATGCAAGAATAAATGTAAGAGATGTCTCCAGCAACGCTCTAAAACTCCAGGACGAAATTGACGTAGAAGCATCTCAGAAGCATAGCATAGCTGCCTCAGCCAGCTGTGCCATTACTTTGTTATTTTTTAATTGCTTCTTACTAAATTAGGTTTCTAGATTGTTCCGGTAGTTTTGTTGCCTGTAATGGAAGTATTTGCTTACGTAATGCTAGCATTGTCTTCCTTCTGTTTAGGGCAAGGAAGGTGATTCACATTATAAACGCAGAAAGAGAATATCAATGGATGCAATTATGGCTCAGCAGAAATATGAATTTTGCAAAGTAAAAGATTTGAATGGTATATTTTCCAAAGTTGGTAACATACCTTTAAGATGAGTATGAGCCTTTACGCAATCCATAGATCCACTAACCCTTTGGCGACATGTAGATTCGCAAAAGAAGCCCCTAAGATGGCCTCTGGTACGCCCAAAAGCAGATCTCGGTAACATACAAAAAGCTGTACCAATTCAACCTTGAATCAATCTCTAGTCATTTCGGGGGAGGGGGGTATCCGGTAACACAAAATACTCACAGAAAATGCGATAGCAGCAATATAATATGCTTCCCTCTGCTCTGAATCTCACACCGCAAAGGCTTAACTCTTTTTCTTTTCATAAGTAAAGGTGTAACCGGGATGGCCAGTTGCCTCTAAGAGTCTTAACAGCAAGATATGAGCATAATATTAGCTCCGTCAAGAAAACGTGAATCTGGAATGTTGCAATCGTGGTTTATAAGGCTTGTTCTGCTCTTCATTGTCAATCAGGTCACTTAACTGATAGAACTCATGACAACAAGATGGACTTGCATAAGCAACACAAAGACTGAGCATTGTTGTAATTCCACTCCTAGCAAGTTCGCTCGGTGTAATTAGCTATATAAACGAGTAAAGCGCCCCATACAAGGACATCCGAACAAATTCAGGGACGGAGTCGAAACAAAGCCATTTATAACAAGGCCTACGAAAAGCGTGCTTCAGAAAGTTTATGCATTAAACATACACCTTCGTGGGAAAGGTAAAACATAAAGTAATAAGTCGAAACCCTAGATTCATTTCACAGTAATCAAAACACTTGCAAGTTCAGTTATACACAATTGCACATATACAAAAGGAGAATCTCACCACTGATACTTCAATCTATTCGCACAATAACAGCTAAATAAACCCAAGAAGGACATATGTGTGGGTAAGTGTGTGTGAGTGTGAGTGTGAGTGTGAGTGTGAGTGTGAGTGTGTGTGAGTGAGTGATTTCCCATGAGATTGGGCATTTTGAAGAACGAGGGATCACATACTTACAGCTGGCGTTCTGGCTCGAAAAATTGAAGGGTCCGAACCGGTTGGACCGCCGACCGATTCCGTCCGGTTCAGTTCCACAGGAGGCGCAGCGGGTCCATGGTGGAGCTAGCAGCGGAGGAGCGGCGGCGACGGCGGCTGCAGGCCGAGCTCGGCGGCGATCGCGGCGGATAAGCGGCGGCGGTCGGCGCAAAATGCATCTAGTGGAGGTAGTGTGGGGGGTGGTGTTAGCTGGAGATGACGACGACGACGATGATGAGAACCAAAAAACCCAAAAAGTGGGGTGTTAGGCTGTGTTTGGTTGCAGGACTTTTCCACTTTTCTAGGTTTGAGCTTTTTGCCTGTGCCAAGGGCAATCCTGTAAATCGACATGGTTGCCTTCCAAACAGAAATCCTGGTCGACGGATAAAAGTGGGAGAGTGGAGCTTCCATCCGAGTGGTGGGCTTCGTTCGGGGCACCCGGCTCCCCGAGGGCCCATCATCAGACCACCTGATGCTGATTTTGACCATGTGGGTCAGCTCCTGTAGTGGGATGCAGCAAACCGAGTCCCGTCACACGTCACACCCAGAGTTGTATTGGGTCTCGTATCCGGTCATTTAAAGCCTGTGTCATTTTGTTCCTTGTGTAGTTAGTTTCAGATGTCATTTTGTTCCTTGTGTACTTAGGTTTGTTACATAATTGATCGAATGAAAGTCCGTTAAATACACTAGTCAGTTATTACTTTTTTTTTTTTTTGAAAATTAAGCAATTATTATATCCAACCAAGAGGATTTATGCCAGAAGGTGTCCATTGCATCCATGAGTTGAATTCTTCTACAACTTAGCATCACTAAGAATATTACCAATAGCGTGGCTAATACTACGCTCGCTCGCTAACCAATTTGGAGCTACTTTGCCAGTTCTATTGATCTTTGAGTATACATCAGGTTATGAACTCTTGGGCTCTGCAAACCTTCCCTGATCGATCATTTTTCAATCGTTACAAAATCCTTAAATACGTTAACTACGAGTTTTGGGCCAAAGAATTATCTTCCATAGGTTCAAAGAAAGCAGGAGATATGGAAAAGGAAGCACCTTAAACCAAAAGAAGAATACATTACTAATGTCACGGGAGAAAACACAAAGAACCGAGAGTCGCCGGATTACCTAAAACTTTAAACTAATAAAACTTGGTTCCAACACATGTCCAAATCTTGGACATGTGTTGGACAATGGAGCTAGTGTTGCACAAAGGAGTTAGGTTTCTTTTTTTGACTTTAGAGGGAGGTCTTAGAATATACATTTTTTCATGCAGAAAAATAAAAACAAGAGTTTGGATATTAAATCCATCAAGGTGAGTTACTTGATGATACTTTTATTGTTTTAGTGTAAAAGATTTTAGTTACGAGTGTATAGAATCAAAAACAAAAGAAGCCTCTTCCTTCCCCTTACGAGACAACTAAACAATTCCAGTTCGTTGCTGAATGTGATCTGGATTCTGTTCAAACATGATTTTAATATAATTAGAAGTTAGGTTGTATTTACTTTTAATTTCAATTTAATTGTAATAAAATTATTAATTAACTTAAAAAAAAAGAAGGCCCTAAACACCCTCTAAAGGGCCACAAGCTTTATTCGTTCCTCGATAAGTTTCAATTACGAGGGGGAGGGCATAGTTTAATCCCAGGCCGACCACCAGTCCCCCGACCGACTGCCATCTCCGCCGCTTAACTGAACCACCACCGTCGTATCACCGCCACAACGAGGTTTCCACCCTTCGCTACTCCTTGGAGACCATAAACGATTCCCACCCCTCCTTTTAAAGTTAAGCGTAGGAGAGACTTACTCGTCCAACCACGGTAAATTCGCAGCAGCCACCGGCGGCTGCAGCATTTCAGGTCATCGTACCAGACATATATGAAGTCAACTGATCAGTTATTCCGTTTACCAGGTCATCTCTCTTTTGGGTACTGTGAAATCTTTCCAATTTTAGGTGGTTGAAGAAAATGTGAGAGAACAGAGAATTCAGTGCTTAATCTGGAGGCAAAATGTGGTTTGTGGGCGTACCGAGTGTTTACCGCAGGAACTTGCTACACTCTACGTTACTCCAACGCCTGAATTCAATGGCTGCTCTTGTAGGTAAGCTTTTGCTAGCTTTCCGTGAGATCTTGTGTGATAATGTGTTACTGGAATTCGATATCAAGTCTACTTTGATCACTAAAAGGGTTATCAAGGACAATTACGTTAGACTTCCATTGTATAATTCTTGTCCCTCTTTGAAACGAGATGATACTGTCACAGTCAAAGTATGGTAATACCCTTAGTGTGCTCAAATCCAATCTAAATATGCGAAGAAAGACAAGTGGGAGAAACTTTTTGAAAAGGAGGGATTATGTGGCTTAAGCTACAACGAAGACAATTTCTTCAACAAAATGAACTTCTGTATTAAGATTACTACCCTTTGGCTTATTTATAATTCAATCTTCATTCCTTGTAATAGGGAGACCTTTCGAAACATATCAAGGTCGTAGAGTTTGTTATTGCACTCTGGAAGAAGTTCATGATGACAAGAAGAAAGTTTTTGGCAAATTCACTCTGGCTAAAAGCTTAGCAGGCTTGGTGGAGGATTCTTCCAGTATTGAGGAGAGAAAACCCAAGACGAGTATGGAGCTTAAGCGCATGGTTGAGCTTCGAATAAAGAAAAGGGTGAAGGAACAGCACATGAACGGGAAATTTCATGACCTTATGGCAAAAGTGATTTCCAATCCAGCTACCCTTAGGGATGCTTACAATAGTATTAGGATCAGTTCAAATGTTGACCTAGAGCCGGAGGGCGACTATCTTCCATTTGAGTCGATGGCACTAGAGCTCTCTTCTGGGAGCTTCAATGTTGAAACCAATATATATTCTATCTCGACCAGGGGAGCAAACAAAGAAGCTCTTGTCCTTCCAAATCTCAAATTGATGGTTGTTCAAGAAGCCATAAGAATAGCCTTAGAAGTTGTTTACAAGCCCAACTTTTATAAGAGTTCACATGGTTGTCGAAGTGGAAGAAGTCATTCTTCAGCTTTGAAGTATGTTCGCAAAGAGATAGCTAATCCTGATTGGTGGTTCACATTGCATGTCAACAAAAAGCTTGATGGTTGTATCCTCACTAAGCTCATCTCAACCATGGAATGTAAGTTAGAAGATTCCAGTTTGTATGCCATAATCCGAAAAATGTTTGATGCCCAGGTCCTCAATCTAGAGTTTGGGGGTTTCCCAAAAGGCCATGGTCTTCCACAAGAGGGGGTGTTGTCCCCGATCTTAATGAATATATATCTTGGCCTGTTTGACCGTGAGATGTACAGAATGTCAATGGGATACGAAGCTCTCAAGACATGCCCTGATGTTGGACAGGATGGCTCGAACTCGAAGCTGCGCCTCTGGTTCCGGAGACAGATGAATGACTCTGGTGTCCAGTCCACAGTTGGAGAAAACTCTGGTGTTAGGTTACATTCTTGCCGCTTCATGGACGAGATTCTTACTGTCATTTCAGGTCCCAAAGAAGTTGCTCTTGCTTCCAAGTCTGAGATTCAAAGTTACTTGCAGCATTCTCTCCACTTGGATGTTGATAATCAAACAGAAATATTGGCATGTAATGGTCCTCATGGTATTCGATTCCTTGGCACTTTTGTCAGAAGAGGAGAGAGAGAGAGTCCTGCAGTAAGAGCTGTCCACAAGTTAAAGGAAAAAGTGAAGTTATTTGCTTCCCAGAAACGAGTGTCCTGGGATGCTGGGACAGTCAGAATAGGCAAAAAATGGCTAGGCCATGGACTGAAGAAGGTCAAAGAATCTGAGATCAGGCATCTAGCTGATCAAAGTTCTACTCTGAGCCAAGTATCTCGCTTCCGCAAAACTGGGATGGAAACTGATCACTGGTACAAAGTATTACTAAAAGTATGGATGCAAACCATGAATGTCAAATCTGCAGTCCATGAGGGATTTCTCTTATCCAAGTATATTGTGGAACCAGCCCTTCCCCAAGAACTAAGAGATTCTTTTTATACATTTCAGAAGCGTGCAGAAGAATATGTTTCTTCTGAGACAGCTTCAACTCTTGCCCTTTTGTCATGCTCTCATTCTGAATCTCCAACTGTCACAGAGATTATTGCTCCAGTACATGCCATAAAGAAGCGTCTTTTACGATATGGATTGGTAAATGCTAAAGGAAACCCGCGTGCATGTTATATGCTTATCTTACAAGATAATAATCAAATTATTGACTGGTTTTCAGGTATAGTTTGCCGGTGGTTTAGATGGTATAGTTTGTGTGACAACTTTAATGAAGTAAAGCTCATTGTCTCTGATCAAGTACGAAAATCTTGCATCCGCACACTTGCAGCAAAGTACAGAATTCACGAGTCTGACATAGAGAATAGATTCGATTCAGAACTGAGCAGACTCCCCGTAATGCAAGAAATAGATAGTAGTAATGATGAGGCATTCATGTATGGTATTTCTTATAGCGGCTTGTGTTTACTGTCTTTAGCCAGAATGGCTAGCCAGTCGCGGCCTTGTAGTTGTTTTGTGATGGGTTGCATGGCGGCAGCACCATGTGTTTACACTCTGCATGTTATGGAAAGACAGAAGTTTCCAGGATGGAAAACAGGATTTTCAACTAGTATCCATCCCAGCTTACACGGAAGGCGGATCGGGTTATGTAAAAAGCATGTGAAAGATTTGTATGGTGGCCGTATTTCTCTCCAGTCTATTGATTATGGTGCTTGGAGATAAAATTCCCAGATGGACTGTTTTGTAATAGTGGGATGCCCTGGCAATAGACCTCTTAGTTATTTACAAGAGCAGCTATAACTGAAGCTTCCCAAAGTTAATTGTCTGTCCGTCTTATTTGAAGAGTGCACTAGGCACATTAATTATTTGACTACAGATGGAGTTTTTCTGCATGCAGAGAAGTTGAGGTAAATAATCACATTATCAATTTGGCCATCATTTATAATTTCAAGCTCTGCTGCGCTTCAGTGTGATTGTGTCAAAACTTTTGAAATTAACCAGGATAGATTCCATTAGCTTCTCTTTTGGAACTTTGCGAGTAAAGTGGAGTAGGTTTGGCTCTTCCATGACTCATGAAGTAAGTAGTTAATTTACGGAAAGTGGGCTGAAAGAGAACAATCTCGATGGTCACCTACATCACATGTCACCTACATCACATGCAGAAACTTACTTCTGTGAGTGCTGATGATCTGATGATGCAGCGAGCCAATTGTTTATTACTCCCTCCATCCCACAAAAATTACGCACATTTCACTTGCAGTAAGTTTAAGAAATTGGTCAAATACTTCCATTCCATGTCCTCATTAAATTCACCCTTTTAACCATTCTACCCTTCCGTCTGTGGTGCACACAGTTTCACTGTCAAGGCCTCATCCACCGAGGCACCACATCCCCATGCCCTCACCCAAACCATCGCCACCGCCACTGGAATCTCAACCACTTCGGCTCCTTGTATCTCCCTCCACCATGTTGCTGCCACGAAAATAAAAGGTTATATTTTCAGACCACACTTCGATTTACTGTCAGTGATGGGTTTAATGGTGGCGGTAGATTTAATTTTGTGATTGGAATTGAATAATAGGTTTCTGTCGGCCTACACTACTGCTACCCACTTTTGCACCTAGTTGTCACCTAGGCTGCCGAGATGCTTTGCCTAGGGCCCCTGGTCGTTCGCCTAGGGGGTGGGCTGTTCATCACCTCAAATTACCGTCTACTTCCATCACCATCATCATCCAATCAACCACCTTAGAAATTACCTTGCAATTTGCCTCAATACCAAATCTCAAATTAACTAAAGTTTCTGAATTGAACTAATTCTGTGAGCAAATCAAGTTTTTTGGTGGGGATCTAATCTGAAATATAATCTAGACCAGACATCAAGTTCTAGGATAGGATGGGATGGCATTGGACGGTTGCGACGACGGAAGTGGGTGATGCCTTTGGGATGCAATGGCGGTGGAGGTTGACTTGTGGCAAGAGTGGTAGGTCGTGGTGGTCAACAGAAGGCGGTAGGGGAGAGGGAGGGAGGGAGGGAGGGCAAATATGGAAGTTTATGAAACTTTTATCTAAATGAGGAAAGTGAGCAATAATATTGGGACTGCCAATAAGGAAAAACGATCGATTTTTTGGGACAGAGGGAGTATTATTTTTGGTTATCCTAGAGTGTATTCATACTAACTACAATAGTTTTGCATAGGCTGGAGATAAACTAAAGTCGTTTTGCAAAATGGTTTACAGAACCACCTGGAACCATGTCAATTTTTTCTGATTATAGTGTGTATAAGTAGAAGAGATGTAATATTGTCCTTCTGTAAGTTTAGCTCAAACATACGCATGCACACATGCGCCTAAGCAGACAAGCATGCACAGACATTTTGAAGGCCTTCTTTGATTCTTTTTTTAGGTATTTATTAAAAGACTTGAAGATCTTTATAAACCTTCAACACAAGGATCTTCTTTTCTTCTTCTTTTAGTTATATATAGAAGAATTCTAACTGAAACTCCTTTGCAAACTTTCATGGAAATGTATGTTTAGAACCAGGATTCCAAAGTTGCATGACAATTGAAGTCAGTAATTGTGGTGGGAAGCCAGTATCAATTCTGTTTCTTGATATTTGCTCTCACTTCCTGATGAAGCGGAAGCTGACCATATAAGATCATGTTTGATCCTGTAAAATTCGAAAGAATTGCTTTATAGAACATCTTGTCTGTTTGGTAAGTAAACTGTTCCTATTAGCTCGTCTACATATTGATGTTTTATCTATCTGATCAGTCATTAGTTCCCAACCATGGGTGGATGGAGTCTGATACATAAACTAGTTAGTAAAAGAAGTGAAAAAGCTTTTCCATCAAGAATAGCTTGATGTCAACTTACTCACCATATACGAAAATTCGTTAATTCTGTGGCTTTTTTTCTCTCCTGCTCTTTCTTTCGTTTGCCGTGTTTCACTAGTCAAATCTAACTGTTAAGTGTCAAGTCAGAGTTCTGTACGTGAATCTTGAGTTAGAGTTCAATTTCATGGCATTTAGCCAAGGTAAAGATGCAGTCCAGGCTTTACAGCGTTCATGAGAAGCAGTTTTTTGACAGCCGGCTTCCCCTATAGTCTTTAATTCAGTGCTGGTTACTTGGTCGTACTGCAGCCGACTTCAGTTGCTATTCCGTTAATCACTCAGTTATGTTGCTCACGTTGCTATAAGACGTTATACCCGTCTTAAGACATCATCTCTTGGAGAAGTACCCTGCCTATCTAACTGGAATAGTCAACATCCGTGACTTCTGTTAACAATTGAGAAAAGAGTTGGTTTAGTGATATTTACTGTGCATTGGGAATTTGCTGTTTCAGTAAGAACATTTCAAAATATGTAATTATGGTTATCCAATGTTTCATTACGCCTTTCTTGAATTGGTGGCTGCTGGCACTTTGGAATCATGAGCAATGTACGTTAGGCTTTCGCAGAACCCGACATTTAATTAGTTTTTTCGGATAAGTTAACCTGTCATTGAAGTACTTAAAGAGTTATCACTACCTCCTTGTGTCTAGACTTTTAATGCCTACTATGTATCTTTGTTACAGTAATATTATACAGCGGTAACTAGTGAGATAACTGCTGATGCTACGCCCGTCTGGATTTCCAAGTATGGTACTTTTTCTGGGATTTGCAAAGAATATTTTCTGTTTAAAAGTTCTTCAGGTATTTGCTTGGGTCTCTTATCTATTTTCTTCATTATGGATGAATACCCACAGAATATGTAGGACCGTTAGTAAGATTATGAGGACTGAGGATGAATACTACGGAAGGACAAGAGGGAACTTAACCTAAATAATTTTGGTATCCTGGGTCAATACTGCTTGAGAATGTTACTGATAGAAGAAGAGCAGAGTTTTTTCTGATTTCATCATTGACTACAAGTTGAAGCCAAATAGGACTTAGATGCCCCAATTAGGAAGACTGATTTGCACCAAGCTGATGGGGTAAGAAAAGGTTGGGGTAAGCGAAGGATAACATGGTTAGTCAGAGTGAGAGAGTACTTGATTTTTAATACGTATCACCAAACACTTGTTTGGTTGGGACCTAGGAGAGGGCGGAAGAAAAGGATTTATATAGCAGAGCTCAATCGTTCGGGCAAAGGCTTAGTGAGTTGTGTTGAGTTATAAGGAGAGTAGCGAAAATAGATTAACTTTGAGCAAAGGCTTAGTGGGTTGGTTGAGTTGTAAGGAGACTCTACCCAACATAGATTAACTTTTAGGAAAGACTAACTAGGCTCCTTGTTTGAATCTTGGCTTCTGGCTTGTTCTTTCTCTTGTTTTATGTGATGTTCTTCACTAAAGTATTTTTCTAGTTTGCTTCACTAAGGAAAACTCTGCTGTAATGGTTGAATGTCAGGAATTGCGTAACTTCACTATTGGATGTCTCTTAGGATCTTGTACAAGTACTATAAACAGCTTTGTTCAGGGTATGCTCTACAAATAGATCTTTATAGACAATCTGAAAGATGATCTTTGAAAGGTCAAACTTATACGCAGAGTCGTATGTAGCATGAGTCTCAAATCTTGGACGAATCCGTTGGAACTGTGCAAGTATATATTCAGTTTTACTCTGTTAGTTTTGGAACACACCCAGTCTGCTTTTGCAGGCCCACATTTGCCGCTGAAAGGTTTGTGTTTTGTTTTAAGCACTTTTTAGCTACAACCGATTGTTTGGAAAGGCATAGTAGGGTACTGAAATCGCGGTCCAATTTGGAAGCAGTTCAAGGATGATTTTGACAGATTCAAGGGTCTTTCTAGGAAACCAAAGGACATGAATTATCTAGTATCGCAGATTGGTTGACAAGCTAAATCTACATTTTCCCCACTTCTGGACATGACGGGGGTACTCAAGTCGAGGTGGACAAGAATTCTCAAGCGCACTAGAGTACCAAAGTAATCCAAGTGCGTGGGGAGTGCATTTTAGTCGGCCATCTGTCAGAAATGACAGTTGAAACTTTTAACTACCCTCGTTCTTTTAGCCCCAACCAACACTAGAACCTTGTGCCTCAACATACAACTCTGGAAGAATGAAGAATAGCTGCTGTATGTTTCTAAAGTCTCTTTGTTGGATTTCAATCTCAAGCATGAGGGGCCTCACAGCTGCTAGCCTTAAGGTTTTTGGGAAGGTATAACCTACATCATTGCGGTCTGTGGTCTTGATTCACCTGGTTGGTAATCTATTGCTTGTCCTGTTGACTCGGGCTATCAGAAACTCCTGTTTCTTCTTCCTGTACCCCTGAGGCTGTGTACTGTTGCACAACCAGCACTGATACTTTAGCTGAAAAGTCTGAAGATGCTAATAAATCCCCGATAGCACCAAGTTCTGGGCACTCGCTCCAGTCAGTGAGCCCTGCAGTAAGATGTGAAAATATTCCTTGTCCTCTACCAACTATAAACAGGTCATGGATGTCATCAACTGACCTTAATGCTTCAACCGTCTCCTCCCCATTGTTCACTAACCTCTCTATGTAAACTAAGGACTCGTCATTTTTCGCCTTTATCCTGAAATCTTTTATGAGGTCATTGTCAAGCAGCTTCTCATGCCTACTGTCTGTTTGCTCCTTTAATGTCTTAGGGTTTGTGGGAGCAAGACTAGGCTCCGTTTTTAACTTAGCTGAATTTTCCCCTGGAAGAAAGCGAACAACACACAGGCTGTTACCAGGATGTTCAGCCATCCTCGATGCATATGATAATGCCTCTCTGTCATCTGGTCCACCAAAGAATAGCACAGCAATGTGGTGAGATAGCTGATTAACAGCCAAGTCTGTGGAGCCACTGAGGCCTCTATCAACAAGAATGCCTACCGAGCAGGGTGCGTTAGCCAATACATTCTGGTTCAAGATTCTAAATGCAGGATTCATGGATGCCATCTCCCCATCTACCATTTGCTGTTTGTGGAATGGAATGACGATGAAGGTCACTCGCTTATCCTCTGCCATGTTACAGATGTCTTGATGCATGGTGGAGTAATGTGATATGGCTGTAAGGGGGTGGACAGAAACACAGCTATTATGCTGCATGAAGTTCTTGAATGATTTGATGACATGTTTGGACTGTGCCTGCATTGGCCTGACGGCTGGCCGACCAGATTCTTGAGTACCCTGGACGATGAGCATAGCAGATGCACGGCCAGTGAGTTCAACTAAGTGGAGCACATAGATGCATAGTGGGGAGTTCTTTGTGGGGTGCGAGGCTTCAAGGAGGTTAATAATTGTTGGGACATTTCGAGGGCTGTGGATACACACTAGTACCCTTAATTCAGCATCTGGTTTTGTGCTTTGAATTGCTCTCCATTTGTATGGTACAGATGTCCTTGCTGGCCTATAAATTATGGTCACGATTGGTGTGATCATTCCCGTCATTGCTACAGCTGCGATCACCATGATTGTAAATAATCTTTCGTCTAAGACCTGCAAAGAAGTTTAAACATCATCTCCAGTGAGTGAGTGTGTGTGTGTGTGTGTGTGTGTGTGTGAGAGAGAGAGAGAGAGAGAGCACATTCTGTTTCTTTGCAAGGTTGAGGACGATCATTTCAATGAGACCTTTGGTGTTCATGAGAAAACCAAGCGTAACTGCTTCACGAAGAGGCATCTTGTAAAATAGTGCAACAAGGAGGGTCCCCACGACTTTGCCGGCACATGCAAGAAAAATGACTAGTATTAGCAGTGCCCAGTTATAGACTCCCACCACGATGGAGATTTTAGTCTTAAGCCCGGTACTGGCAAAGAAGAGAGGAAGAAGAATCCCAGTCACGAAGTCTTCAAGCTTTTCTATGAGAGTGATTCCAAGAGGTCCATTTGGAATAACCAGGCCATATATGATAGCTCCAAAAACGGCATGTATGCCAATGGCCTCCGTAATAAATCCAGAGATCATGACCCCAGAAAGAATGACACAAATGGAGAACTCGTTGAAGGTATCCCCCTCTGGAGTTTGCCTTATCAACCACTTGACTGCTGGTTGGACCATGAAAATGCAGAATATAACAAAAAGTGTGCTGGAAAGGAGCACCCAGATGGAAGTCCACTCAAAAGTTTCTTTGTCAGACAACGCAATGGCAAAAGCCAAGATAAACCAACCGCACAAGTCGCTGATGAGAGCGGCTGACATGGCTAGCCTCCCGATCTCCATTTTGAGTAGTTTGAGCTCTGCAAGGATCCGAACAAGGACTGGGAATGCAGTGACTGAGAGGGCAACAGCAAGGAAGAGAATGTAGCTACTTCGTTCTATGGTGGTTAATTCCTTGTGGATAATGAATGAAGAAGAAACGCTTATAATAAACGGGAAGAGCATGCCAGCTAAGGCAATGGCCAAGGCCTTTCTTCCAATGTGTAGGATAATCGAGATGTCCATCTCTACTCCAATTAGAAAGAGGAAGTAGAGGAGACCAACATTTGCCATCGTGTCAAGTACCATTACACTTCTTAAAGGAAATACTATCTCGCCAAATTTGCTCCGTCCCAGTACTGATGGACCCAGTATGAAGCCCCCCTGTAGACATGGAGCAACCAGACAGGGAAGGATAAATGTTAGTTCAGAGTTGTGTCGAGTAGCTGCCTAGATATTTGGAGAACTTATTTTGTGTTCTTTTTTTTTGGCTTTCAGGTGGTGGCTACTTCATACAACGGACTGTTGAGAGTGCCCTCTGGATTTGAATCCTTGGAGGTACTTTTTTGGCTAGAACTTTACTCACCCGTGTACCCTTTGTTTATTTGGAACTCAAGTAATTTGTACATCAACTATTGGAGAAAAGCCGAGCAACACATATAATTTAGGAGCATTTGCCATATCCTGAAGTATATTAACGTTTTCAGATGGGGGACAAGTTGCTACAATGAACCCAAATGTGAGGGGTGGTGAGTGCCACTATTCGAATATGAAGTTGTTACATTGTGAATATTAACGTGGATTGAGGGACGTGAACATAATTATTCATCAGCTCCACCCACCATTCACTATTTGGGAAGGCAATTTCCTACCCTTGGGGACCTTTCAAACCTGTATACAGACCTGTTCAGCGTCTTCATTGATTGGGATATTCGTGTTATGTGCTCTTTTCAGAGAGATGCTCTGTTCAAGTCCGGGTTTGGCAATATGCTAGAGTCACAGAGACTTACCAGGACCTCAGAGACTACACGAGGCTGGCGGAAGGGCTTGAGAAAGAAATGGAGTAGGCGACTCGTAGCTACAATCAGAAGCAACTGCAAGATGAAGACTGGCAGAGAGAATTTGAGAGGCTTGTCACCGAGCCATATTCCCTTTGACGTGACCATTTGTGGTGCATAACATACAATTGTCTCGTTGTTTGCCACATATGCTGCGCTCGTGTTGGACATTTTCTCTACGCGTACGTCACTCCCCGTGACAACCACCGGCTACGATGACAGTCGATGACTCCAGAAACCACACATCACCACCAGCTCTACAAAAATCAACGTATGGAAAGGCGCTTGTTCGGGCTTTGTGGTGGCGCTTTCAATTGCATTGCCTCAAAGTTTTGCTGTCATGCCTTGCATGTCTTGCTTACTCTATGGACGGAAAGAGTGAAAGAACAGAAGATCTGACTGGTTTTTATTGAGAGAGACGGAGGGGTCTTTTTATCCGTTTTCTTTCACATGTTTGATGTTCTATTGGAAGTGAGGATTTCTAGTGGAGAGAGGGGGAGAAAAGTGAAGTTGGTTATGGAAGTTGTCCGCTCCCTTTGGGCTTGTGTGGTATATGGTTCTCGGAGAGAGAGAGAAATGCCACGTTATATGCTGGTGAAGGTTTGAATTTTGTATGAACTTATTTAGTATTTAGAATCTCTTTATATTATGGTATCAATTTAGTGTTCATTGGCAATGTATTTCTTCTCTCTCTCTCTCTCTCTCTCTCTATCTCTCATATAGGGCAATTTTCGTTCTTTCTTTTTTTTTTTCTTTCAGAAAAGGATTTGATAATTGAGGATGAACATGGACGATGGAAGCCATAGCACAACGGAATCAATCATTTCATGGAATTAGTTATCGTACAAAATGGCGGTGTAAAATATCTAGCAAGTAAAGGGTCTCTTTGACTCCTTGACTCTGATCGAAGCAAGAAATTTAATCATTGCTACAAAAGTAAAGTTGACGTTGTATATGTCAAATGCGTTAACTTTTTCTCGAGTTCAAATTTTAAGATATCAACCAGACTTTGACTTGTATCTATGGATCATCAACCATATTGGAGTTGGTCTAAGGGTTAGCAGCAGCGATATGGAATAATATGCCATTATTTCTACCTCGAAAGTTCACTAATGCACTGTTAAACACAAAACTATTTTTCACTCCAACATTTGTACTACATAGGTGAACTAATGTCAATAAAATGTTTTCATCGACGAAAAATTGGTGAAAAAACATATCTCCCCATTACTAATGCACCAGTACAAATAGTGTATTCTTGCAAGTCCAACTTGTCGGGGCACTTTGCTTGATTTGATAGGCTACTCCATATTTGATAATTTTTTGTTTATGATTCATTAGAGGGCGGTAAATTTTGGTGTAGTTAGTCATATGTTATTTAATACAATGCACTCAATGTCATTATTAAGATGTACTAATAATTAAGGTAATCGATGAGAGTAACTATGACGGTTAGATGTATCTTGAATAAAATAAAATAAATAAATAAGTTAGATAGAGTTTGAACTTCATCAATTTGGAGAGAATAAAAAATCACATTTGACACAAAACCACGGATACAAACTCGTCTTTCATGCAATTATAGTGATTCTACACTAGAAGTGGAACTCTTGCATCGCTACAAGAAAAATGACTTTTAGCGACGGACTTTTCGTTGCTAAAAATTCGTCTAAAAAAAGGTCGTTGCTAAAAGATTAGTGAAGTAATTTTGTCGTCCGTCGAAAAAAGTCCAACTCTTACCGACGAACTTCATTACCTTTATCCGTCTCTAAAAGTAATTTTCATATTTATTCTATTAATTAATTTTTTAAAAATACTTTTAGCGACGGACAGTCCGTAGCTAAAAGTCCATCGATAATAACTTTCACGATAGAAAGTTCAGTCGCTAAAAACTAGTTGCAATTCCTTCCTTTTGTATTTTAGCGACGGAAAAAGATCCATTGCTAAAAAGAATCATTTTTTATTTTGTTTTTTCAATACCCAAGCCTGCTTTATTTAATTCAAATCGTACCAAATAATATTCATCAGCAAGGCAACCCAATCCAAAATAGTCAAATAATTATTATTCCATCAACAATTATTTAACCTTAACGCAGTAATGCATCCATATACACACTAGTCAAATTATATTCTAATTTAATAAAAATATATACTATGTAAAGCAAATATCAACACACACCCAACTGCGGGGACTAATGCATAAACATAAAGATCCAATCAGTCAATGCTACGAGAGGGGAGGGGCTAAAAAATCCAAGAGGGGAGGGGAGTCACAATTCCAGGAAGGGTGGGGAGGAGGGGATGGGAGACATGTTTGGCTCAGTCGTCATTAATAGCGGCATCTGGATCCTTATCATCGTCATCCATGGGTTGCCATACAGATGTGGCTCGGATTGGAAAACATTTTCCTACATTAAAAGAACTAATGCTCATTAGTATTGACTTCATAAATGTTAACATATTTGTACATGATGATTCTGGCCACTTCTCGAGCAACGCGACAAAATGTATGTCGGGTCTAACTCTGGTTCTGTGGTCGCTTTCTGTGTCTATGTCTCTGCAGTAGGGGGTGGGTGTAACGCCCCGAATCCGATGGTCCGAACACGTCCTTAAACCAAAACCCAAACACATCGATGACATAACTATTGTAAAGGTAGAGCAGAGCATCGAGGATACCACAAACACAATTATCTAAATCTCAAAAAATTTTCTCCAAGATAATCCAAGACTTATATACAATCTCTTCAAAAACTTAATTCCAAAATACTTCAAAACTTTATTACAAGTCTCTTAGACTAAATATCTGAATCCAAATGAATATAAATCAACTAACCAATATTTCATCTAAAGAAATCATAAGCTCTATTCTCAATATCAGAAATCAGAGCAATT
Organism: Escallonia herrerae; assembly: GCA_033070095.1. NCBI lineage: Eukaryota > Viridiplantae > Streptophyta > Magnoliopsida > Escalloniales > Escalloniaceae > Escallonia > Escallonia herrerae. Next base: position 109,833 of record JAVXUP010000986.1, on the reverse strand, counting down.
CCCACTGTTGCACTAATATCTCTCCATTCGTGCTACTTTTGACATGGAAGGGAAAGAAAACGAAAAACAAAGGGGTGAGCACGAATAGCCCAGTGAAAGTTTTTACACACAGAGGGCCAAAACGAATACGAAACATGAGTTATCGAATAGAGAGCCAATAAATAATAATTTAGATAACTTAGTTAAATTTTACAAACGAATAATGAAAGTGACCAAAAGAGGGTTACAAAAAAAAAAACGAATAACAAATTTGAGTTATCGAATAAAACCAATAAATATGAATTCAGATAACTCAAACGAATTTCACAACGAATAACAGCAGCGACCGAAAAAGGGGGTTAAATAACCAATAAGTCGAATATCGATTCATACACGAATAACAAATCAACCCAAAAAGGAGTTACATAACCAATAAGTCGATTGAACATCAAAATATATTTACCAAATCTTGTGGGTGTCACATACTCAATTGCTTAATATTAAGCATCATAAATCATAGTTATACCATATCGAATATCACAGTCGGTGCGTCACATATAAGTCACGATAATTAAAAGTGACTTTCAAACATAAATATTACCCACAAAGTAGTTTGATAAATATAGCGAATATTCATTTGAAGTCTAAAAATAGCCATTGTAGACTCAAACTGTCTAAAAATATGAATTCAACGAAATGAAAATCAGCTTAATCGGAGATCAAACAAGTGAGATATCGTCAAAAGAAGTTTTGGGTAGAAAACTAAACGCACGAAAATCGATAAATCATTTAGAGGAAAAGTAACCACCAGAAGATGATATGTGGCAATGAAAACCAAGAGCACAGGAGAAAAGTGATGGAATAGAATGATGGAGAATCATGATAATATTTTTAAAATTTTGCTAAGAACCAATAGGGGCATGACACGTGGCAGAGGCACGGGATGACCTTGTTGCCGTGAGTTGGATAGGGAGGATTTACACAAAATCAGAGAGTTTTCATTGGGGAGAAAATTTAAAAGAAATTATCTGTCTTCCTCTAACCAAAAACATGTTAGATGAAAACCAATTTCAAGAATGGCAACGAAACCGTCTTTAACGCAAGTTATAAGACAGTAAAAAGAAAAATTTATTGATAACGTTACAAAAAACATGATGATAAAAAATAAGCTCGAAGAAAAATATATTTTCGAGAATCAAAGTATCGCACATAAATCTCGTGTATAAAACGGAAAGATGGCATAAGAACCCTTACCTCAAAGTAACGAATATCATGTCAATAATCTCCTCTTTATCTTAGATCTTTACTTCAAAGTAACAATATCATGTCGAAAATCTCCTCTTTATCTTGGATCAATCACCACCTTTTTGCTTGAATATCCAAAAGAATGTACTTGACTCTTTTCTCTTTCCTCTCCTTTATTTCTAAAAAAAAATATGAAGACTCTTATGTCTTCTTCCTCCTTATATAGTTCACTAATTTAATTTTAATATGATTTGAAGTCCCAATTGCTAGTGTAATCTTAACACAACTACAAGTCCTTATTGCTAGTGTAGTTACTATACAACTAAAAGTCTTAATTACTAATTTAATCACAATATGACTTAAAATCATAATCCAAGTCGAAAGCTCTCTCTCTCTTTTTTTTTGGTTTAAAATAATATCTAATCTAATCACATTATTCATTAAGACTATTAGATATTAAATTTGTCATTAAAAAGTCTCCAAGTAACTTCTCTAAGGTCCATTATTCAACTCAAAGTCAAAATACCCTTTTTTTTTATTTTTATTATTTGCATTCACACAAATTGAGTCCAAAAATCTGGGGTATTACAGTGGGGATTCTCCCTACAACGACACGTGCAGTCAAACTGGTGCGCACCCTTCTTCTTATTAACGATCCCCGGTCTGTCTAGGCACGTCTGAAATCACTCTACACTCTTACCCATAGAGACTGATAATTGACTGAACCCCTACCTAGACAATAACATCAATCCAAATGCGGTCTGCTAAACCATGAAAACGTAACATAAGCCTTGTCAATGCTTGATAAGCTGATAAGCAATGAAGACATTCAAATTTAAGATAATTTTATATAGAACTTACATCAACCTCCCGAGCAATCTGGCAAATGAACTCCCCCGCTGGATCTTCATCATCTTTAGGCACTCTCCTTTCGTGCGTCATTCGATATGTCAATGCTTGCATCTCATCCTTATCCATCTCCAGGTACTCAACCACATTCTTATGTCAGAAAAGGTCATGAGGCATGTACCTTCCCGTATGAGTAGGATCCTGTTCGGCTTTGTTAGCCACTCCTACTTTTCACCTCCCAAGATGGATCAGTCATCCACTGTCAACCATCTGCACCCTTACAGATGCTGAGATCTAATGGGAGGGAAACTGTTTCCACTCCTCCATTGGTGCAGCTTGCTCTTTGCCCATTTCCAAGCTTCGTATTGCCACTGCCGATAATTTTTGGCTATGTAACCAAAAAGAGAAGCTCTCCCCATCACTTGCTGCTCAGTCGATGCAGAATCGAACCCTGGTGCAATAAATCAAATAACACAATAATGTTATTTAATTAATTAGGGTTTTTACATTCCACTTACGGTTTAGGGTGTAGGATTTATTTAGGGTTTAGGATTTAAGATTTAATTAGGGTTTAAGGTCTAGGATTTATGGTTTAGTTATGGGGGTTAGGGTTTAGTTTTAGGGTTTAGGGTTCACTAAGGTTTACGGGTAACTTCAAATTTGGTCAAAGCTGTTCGCATTACTCGATCAATTCTTTTTAGTCATTTCTGATTTTTCATATGCTGTCGTTGCTTTTACTTAGTCGTAGCAGTTGATTATCCTTTTAGTTATTGTTTTTAATTAGGCCAACCGAATTGATCAATTACTTCAACATGCACGCGATCAGAGCCTGAGCTTGTGGTGTAAAGGGGTCGAATTTAAAGTTGATAACCATAAACTCGTATTTAAGTTCTGCGCGCAACATAAAAGGAAGTGTTTGAATTTGATCGGTACTTACCAGCTCTAATTGCAGATCTGGATTGGCAATGGATACTAAAAAATTGAACATTCCTATTCACAATCGAAAAGTGCAAACCCGAATATAGACATTTATTAATGTCACATTTGGAGACCTACATTTACTCCGTTGGCAATCTGTTTTCTTTTTCTCCCTTTTGCGTACCTTCTTGCACTTCTTCTTTTTGTTTTGGTTGTTTTTGTAGTACCAAGACGAGGATTGTGTTATGGTTGGAAATGTCATTCCTGAACTTGCAAGTATTGGCCTATCATATTGATGCATGAGTGGATATGCACCGCAGTTCATAGAAATGTCCAATGCCTAGATTTAATTGGAAGTGCACGACTTTGAACCCTATAGCGTGTTTAGCTAGGGGTGGTCATCACTGCCAAATGTTTAACAACGCTGAGGTTATGCCGTTGCGCATTGGAAAATAAGATTGATATAAGCCTTCCTCAACTACGAACCTTGTGTCTAGATCATGTTGATGTCTTGGATGAACTGATGTTTCAAAAATTTTGTATTTCAAGCTGCCCACTGATTGAAGATTTGGTTGTCAAATGTTGCCCGAAGTTCATCAATATTCGATTGCTTCCAAATTTTATACAACCGAAGCATGCTAACCTATGCATGTACAGTGGAGCAAATGTCAAAGTCGAAGCCCCCAACATCCACACGTTCAAAGTTTCTTGATGGTCCATGCAATCAACATTTCCTCATAAGATTAACATTGCTGCTTCAAGCAGCCTGCTTGTGAAACAATTAATATCAATGGGCGGATTGCCACTTGTTAATAAATTGCGTCAATGGACCCATTATCTGCCCACTAACAGATAATGTGTATTTGTTAGTTTGGATAAATACAGTTATTTAAAGAATATTTACCTCTTAAGTGTTTGAGATAAATACAATCTTTATCTCATAAGAGTTTGAGGTAAAGCCAGTCTCTAATTGTATCTCTATATAAAGGCTAGAGATATCCCAATAAGTCAAAAGTCATAGCAACAACCCTCTCTCTGTTGCACTCTCTCTAGAGCAATCACCAAGATCTAAGATTTAGTTCGTGGATGAAAAACTCGACTCTAGTAGCCATTTTCGTACATGCGAAAAAGATCAAACGTGTTGGAGGCTCGTAACAACAAGGATCCTACGTCAGAATTTTCAGAGATTTCGTACAGTATGTTTCCGAACCATTACGTGTTACGTGGTAGCGCATTAAATCATTTCAACATTGGTATCAGAGCATGATTACTTGTTGATTTGCCTTTAAATTGCTAGAATAAATTATGAGCATGTTGCGATTTTTTCTGGATACATGAATGAGACCCATTATTAAAATTCAAAATTTTTTGAGCATGTTTTTCTGAAAAATAATTATATGTTTTTGTTCTCATATGGTTGAGGATGAACTCCGTAAAATTTCATGATTTTTGGATGCATGGTTTGTGAGAAATCACGATTTTATTTTTCAAGAAAACTGTAATTTTTTTGAGTTTTGGGACTCAAATTCGGAGCATGATACACATTTTTTATCATGATTGGTTAGTACATAATTAATCTATGTCACATAAGCTTTCCAACGATATATGGCACGCATTATTTGCTTAAAAATGAGAGATATATGGCCTTCAAAAGTTGGCATCGCGACATGGTGGCGCTGAAAAGTTGGATGTATAATTAATGTCTTTTCCTTGCGCAATCTAATGTAGTGAATATATTGGACACCAAGAATGTCATAGCTGATCTCGTTAAGGGTGAGAAACTTAACGGAGATAATTATGACGTTTGGCACAAAAAGATGAAATTCATGCTGAACGAATAAGAGCTCGAGGAGCACTTGACCAAGGAGATAGTCGCGCCAACTGAGGCGCAACCCCTAAGAGACCACACTGCCTACCAGAAGTAGAATCAGAAAGATCGTAGTGCGCGCTACACCTTGTTGAGCAGCTTGCAAAATGATCTAATTGGGCAGTATGATGAACTTCCAACTTGCAAAGCTTTATGGGATCAGCTCAAGTTCTCTTTTGGTGGAACCTCAACTACGTGGCTTCGTAGCCTTGTGATTAAGTTTGAGGAGTACACAAAAGACCCTAAACATACCATGAGTGAATATCTGAGGATGATGTCCAATATGATTGGTAAGCTAAGGGATGCTGGCCATGCGCTCACAAATGAGCAGCAAGTTAGAGCTGTCATAAGGTCCTTTCCTGCCTCATAGGCCAATATGAAACAGATATTGACCCATAGTGAAAACATCAAGAATTTTTCTGATGTTTCACAGCATGTCATCCTTGAGGCTGAGACTCGAGACGCTGACAATACCCTCACTTATGTCACCCAAGTGAGATCGCACAATGCAAATGGTAAGTGCGGAAAACAAAGTAAGAAGGGCAAGAAAAGTGAGGCTAGCACTTCTGCGCCAAAGGAAGGGAATATGAAGAAACGCAAGAGAGGAAAACGTGGTTAGAAAAAGGATCTGTCTAAAGTTAAATGCTTCAACTGTCAACAGAAAGCACACTTCGCTCGTGATTGCACTGAGCCGAAGAAGGTACTTTCTGAATCTCTCTCTCAGTTATATGTTTCCTCACATGTGATGGTTGCTCATTCCCAACCTGTGTGGTTTGTGGATACACGTGCAACAAAACATGTAGCACGTGATTGAGAGGAGTTCGTAGATTATTACTGGATTCCAGCGGGTCGCAAACATATCTTCATGGGAAACAATAGCTCCGAAGAGGTGTTAGGGGTTGGTTTTTACCAGCTCAAGTTGCGCACTGGGTGCACATTGCTTCTTGAGGATGTGCGATATGCACCCACTGTTCGGCTTAATCTACTTTCAGTTACTGCTTTATTAGATAGTGATTTTTCCTTTATTTTTAAGGGTAAAAAGTTGGACATCTTTTTGGACGATGTTTTGTTCGGACATGGTTTTCGCATGGATAGTCTTTTTCAATTGGATTTAATTGATTCTCAGTCCTCTTATTATTATGTGGTGAATGATAATATTGTGAATGATTCTACCACCTGGCATGCAAGATTGGGTCACATAAGCCAAGATAGAATGACTTGTTTGGCTAGAGAAGGCCTTTTAGGCCCACTCGCAAGAGTCGATCTACAAACTTGTGAGGCTTGTTTGGACGGTAAAGCATGCAGGAAGCCTTTTGAAAAGGCTGTGAGAGCAACTCAACCACTTGAGCTAGTTCACTCTGACATATGCGGACCTATGAGTGTAAAGGCACGCCATGGCGCCTCTTATTTCCTTACACTGATAGACGATTATACGCGATATGGTTATGTGTATCTGATATCTCACCGCTATGAAACTTTGGACTGTTTCAAATGCTTTGTAGCTGAGGTTGAGAATCAGAAAGAGAAGAATTTAAAAACTCTTTGCACTGACCAGGGACGCGAATATTTGTCAGATCACTTCAAGAAGTTTTGTGAGGAAAAAAGGATACGCAGGCAACTTACTATTCCTAATACTCCACAACAAAATGGTGTTGCGGAAAGAAGGAATAGAACATTGTTAGACATGGTTAGGTCTATGATGGCGCAAACAAACCTTCCAATATCTTTTTGGGGGATGCCCTTTTGACTGCAGCCTATATACATAATCGTGTGCCTTCACAGTCAGTCAAATCCACCTCTTATGAGCTTTGGAATAGCCAAAATCTAAATTTTGATAACTTGCGCCCATGGGGCTCAGCAGGTTATGTTCACAGTACTTCTCATAAGTATGAGAAACTAGGGCCTAGAGCAAAGAAGAGTATTTTTCTAAGGTATTCTAAAAATTCTAAAGGCTATGTGATGTATGGTGAACATTCAAATGGTAGAAGGACTGAAATAGAGTCTCACGATGTTGATTTCATAGAGAATGATTTTCCTATCATTGGAGACGCGAGTAAGAATCTTGACCTCTATGAGTTAGAGGAGGTTGAAGCCACTTTACCATCTCCAAGCGAAAGTGGGGAATTAGTTCATCATCCTGTTGTCGCTGAAGATAGTATAAGTGACCTTCAACCTAGTGAGAGCATCCTAGACAGTGGGAGCACACCATCAGGACCATCAGGTCAAAAGATTTTCAACTGCGTAGAGGTGCGTGAGAAAGAGTTCCACGTCGTAGTTTGAGATTGACAGTGAAATTTTTATGTGCACTCCAACTGATGAAGATGAGCCCACTTTTGTGGAAAAGGCCTTATCTTCACCTGCTAGTAATGAGTGGATGACTGCAATGAAAGATGAGTTGAGCTCAATGGAGAAGAATCAGGTCTGGGAGTTGGTTGACCTTCTGCCAGGGCGCAAGACTGTTGGAAACAAGTGGGTTTAAAAGTCAAGTGCAAGGCAGATGGGTCAATTGACAAGTATAAGGCACGTCTTGTGGCGAAAGGCTATACCCAACAGCGGGGTGTGGACTATGAAGACACATTCTCCCCAGTGGTGAGATTTGCTTCAATTCGCCTGATCCTAGCTATTGTCGCCCAGCAGGAATTAAAACTTTTTCATATGGATGTTAAGATTGCGTTTCTCAATGGAGAACTAGACGAAGAGATTTATATGGCTCAACCTGAGGGTTTTGAAGTCAAGGGACATGAGTACAAAGTTTGCCGGCTCAAACGTTCTATATATGGTCTCAAATAATCGTCTACGCAGTGGTACTTTAGGTTTCATCATGCCATTACCTCTATAGGTTTTGAAATGATTGAACAAGACCATTGCGTTTACGTTAAACGATCCAAGAAAAATATTCTGATCCTTTCTTTGTATGTGGACGACATTCTTTTAGCTGGGAATGACATGAGTTCCATTGTCACCACTAAGCAGTGGATGTCCTCAACTTTTGTGATGAAGGACATAGGAGCTGCTAATTATGTGCTCGGGGTTAAAATCATACGTGTTCGTCCAAAGAGACTTCACGGTTTGTCTCAAGAGACATATATCAAGAAGGTCATTAAACGATTTCGTATGCATAACTCAAAACCCGTAGACACTCCAATGGATAAGGCGTGTACTTTAAGCACAAACCAATGCCCAAAGAATGATGAGGAAAAGAATCAGATGTCCAAAGTGCCTTACGCGGCTGCAGTTGGGAGTCTGATGTACGCTATGTTGTGTACGCGTCCAGACATCTACTTTGCCGTTGGAATGGTGAGTCGTTATCAGAGTAATCCTGGACCCGCTCATTGGAATGCGGTGAAGAGGACTCTTCGATACTTACGTGGAACCGCTGATCTCTCCTGTGCTATTATGGTGGAGACTTGAGATTGAGAGGATACAACGATGCTGATTGGGGCGCTGATAGAGATGAGCGCATATCCACTTCAGGTGGAGCTATCTCTTGGTACAGCAAGAAAAAGTCTTGCATCGCCCTATCCACGATGGAGTCGGAGTATGTTGCTTGTTCAACAGCAGTCCAGGAAACTGTTTGGTTGAGGTCATTCTTATAGGCTCTAGGGGTTACAGCTCATTCAGACGAGTCTGTCACTGTTCATTGTGACAATACAACTGCCCTAGATTTTGTAAAGGACCCCAAATATCATGGGAAGGCCAAACATATAGGCCTTCGTTATCACTTCATTAGAACTTTAGTTGCGCAAGGAGAGGTGACCATAAAGCATATACCTACTGGCAGAATGGTGGTTGATCCTTTGACCAAGCCTATTGCTAGAGATGTTTTCCTTTCTCACATTAGGAGTATAGGACTACGTAGGTTTGACATGTTTATTGCATCTCATGTACTTGACATTATTTATTACATTAAATTTTTATTCCTTGATTTGAGTTTATTTTGGAATGAATGAATAATCTTTGTGATTACATATACATCCTTGTTGAGAGTGTCACCAGGCTTGAATTGACCCACTCACACGGGTAATTCACCTTGGCGCTAAGATAGCGAGCAAGATGAGACATAATTGTCTTAGGCGCCAAGAGGGCGAATAAGATGATACAGCTTATAAAGCAAACATGTCGCCTTAGTTGGAGCTAAGATGAGACCTATAAAGTTAGGTCGATCATAGAGTATCTCCACAACTCTATGTAGCCTGCTTACAGCCGAATGTGAGATTTCAGGCAGGCACTATGAGAGTGACTGGGCTGAAACTCAGGTTAGGCGCTTGTACATCGACTAGACCCAGATTCGTATGACGTATTTTATTATACATTTATGTGACACGCCCTTGCGGGTTACGCCATAGCATGCAAATCATACTGCATGTGCTAAATGCAGACCGACAGTGGGAGTGACGAATGAATCCCTGCTTCGTCACTGTGTGAGCCACTTGGATTGAAATTTTTGATCCTATATGGTACCCTTTTCACCTTAGACTATGTCATGAAGAGGATACTCAATGTCGCTACTTTAGCATGTACCCTTGGATCATGGATGATGCGGTCTCGCGGGGCATGTCTAGGAAAGTGGTTGGGTCTAATTGGAATGACATGAGGGCTTTGGGAAGAAAGTTCAATATTATACCATGTTGTGTGATTCATAGCCCGTGTGACTTTGTCGATTTTTGTTTCGATATGAGTCATGAATACATAACATATAAGAGGTTTAACACTGCTCACTATGAGGGATTTGAGAGTGTTTAATCTGGTGTAGTTGAACTATCTGGGGTACATACACAATTTTTTGGGAGTGATGTATTGTGTTAGTTTGGTGATAACTTAATACAATACTCCTCAACTGGACATCCTTTCTTGTAGGTCGCACGTTCCATTTCCTGTATGAGGAGATGAGTGGACGAGAGATAAAGAGGGACTGTACGATTTATTTGCCCTCTGTGTGTGAAAGATTAGAACTTGCAAACATGGATTATTAAAATCTGTTTTCTGTCTTGCTTTACAATGCACGGTTTACACCGTTATATAGGGATACATCACATGTTTGAATGTACAAATATGGCTAAGGTTCAGGCTATATATTTGAATTTACAGATGTGGCTAAGGTTCAGGCTAAGGTTGAATTAAAAGATGGAGGCTTTTTTATCTTGTTCCCACATGCTCCAATATCCCCCCGCAAACTCAACGTAGAAAATACGTTGAGCTTGGACAGCAAGAGCTGAAATCGAGAAGATGAAAGCGGTTTAGTGAATATGTCAGCGGGTTGATCAATGCTGGAGATAAAGCGAACATCTAAAGCTTTTTTCGCTACACGCTCGTGGACAAAATGATAATCGATTTCGATGTGTTTGGTCCGGGCATGGAAGATTGGATTGAGAGTTAAGTAGACAAAACCAATATTATCACACCAGAGCACGGGTGGTTGAGACGGCGAACGGTCTAATTCAAACAAAAGTGTTTTGATCCAATCTAGTTCAGTAGTCATAGTGGCAATAGCCTTATACTCAGCCTTAGTACTGGACCTAGCAACGGTCGGTTGTTTTCGGGAGCTCCATGAGATTAAATTTGGTCCAAGGAACACGCAGAAACCACTAGTGGTACGACGGTCATCTGGACAACTAGCCCAATCGGCATCTGAAAAAGTAGAAATAGACATTATAGGTGCTTTTCACAACAAGAGGCCGTAATGGAGGGTCTCTTTAAGATAGCGCAAGATACGTTTGACAGCAGACCAATGATCAGATGTGGGTGCATGCATAAATTGAGCCACCTTGTTTACGGCAAAAGAGATGTCAGGGCGTGTAAATGATAGGTATTGAAGTGCCCCAACAATGCTCCAATATTCAAATGGAGATGAATGAGGTTCACCAGAGTGACGCGAGAGTTGAGTGCTCGTAGATATAGGGGTGTGAACAGGTTTTGCATCCGATAGATTCGTACGGATAAGCAGGTCAATGATGTACTTGCACTGAAGAAGAATGAGGCCAGATGGAGTCTGAACAGCTTCAATTTCTAATAAAAAGTTCAGAGGACCCAAATCTTTCAACGAAAATGCACAGTTCAAATCAGAAACAAGTTTGTTGATGGCAACATCCGAATTGCCGGTAATGACAATATCATCAACATAGATTAAAATATAGAGAAATGTAGAACCATGCCGAAGAATAAAAAGGGAAGAGTCAGATTGACAGACTTGAAAGCCCAATTCAAGCAGCCGCTGAGATAGACGAAAATACCATGCCCGCGGAGCCTGTTTAAGACCATAGAGAGCCTTCTGCAATTTGCAAACAAACGATGGAAAATGTTGGTGTTGAAAACGGGGTGGTTGAACCAAGTAGAAGTCTTTGTTAAGAAAACCATTTAGAAATGCATTATTAACGTCGACCTGTCGAAGAGGCCGGCCACACGAAACAGCAAGAGATAATACCACACGCACAGTGGTAGGTTTGACGACAGGACTGAATGTCTCGCCATAATCAATACCTTCTTGTTGCTTGTAACCCTTCGTAACAAGATGAGCCTTGTACCAATTGATAGAGCCATCAACGTTCCGTTTGAGACGAAAGAGCCATTTACAACCAATTATATTTACAGTAGACGGTGGGGGAACCAAGGTCCATGTTTGATTCTGCATGAGAGCAGTGTACTCCTCTTCCATAGCTTGACGCCAAAAGGGATGCTTAGAGGCTTGGGAGTGGTTGATGGGTTCGAGTTCAGACACAAAAGGAAACAAGAGGGTATTTGGATACAGTGTAAGCTTTTGGTTTGCGTGTACCGTTGCGGGAACGGGTGACCATGGGGTGTGTGGAAGTACTAGTAGTAGAGGAGTGAGAGGATGGGTGGGCTAGTGTTTTGGTGCAGGCAGAGTCATGTGTCACAGGTGGGGAGTCGTGAGTTGCTGTGGGAGGAGATTTTGCAGTGGAGGGATGTACTGATGTTTGGATAGAATTTGTTGGAGGATGAGATGGAATAAGCGTGGAGGTAGTTAAGATAGGTGGATTAGAGATCTGTGGGGATGAGGTAAGATTGGTGTTAGATAGTATTTTATGTGGAGGATTTGAAGGGATTGAATTTGTTGAGTGGAGAGATTTGAAGGGATTGAAGGAGAAAAGGACGGCTGGTAGATGGAGTAGAGGAAGGAGAAGTCAGATTAGGAGAGTAAGAGATAATGGGTGGGGGACCCACGTGAGAGGTAGGAGGAGACAAATATGGGTTATTGTTTGCAATTTTTGTGTCAGGGTGAAAAGGAAAAGTATTTTCATCAAAAGTGACGTGGGGTGTGAAATAAACTTGACCCGAATTGATGTCCATGCATTTACAGCCTTTGTGAACAGGACTATAACCAAGAAAAAGACATGCTTTGGATCAAAAATCGAGTTTGTGGCGATTGTAGGGTCGAATAAATGGATAGCATAAGCAACCAAACACTTTTAATCGATCAAAATCAGGTTTAGCCTTGAATAATTTTTCAATAGGACTCATGTGATCCATAAGAGGTGACTATAGACGATTAATAAGAAATACCGATGTGAGAAAAGCATCATCCTAAAACCTTTGAGGAAGGTGTGCATGAGCAAGAAATGATAAACCTTTTTCAACTATGTCGTGATGCTTGCGTTCATCGGCCCCATTTTGTTCATGAGTGTGGGGGCAAGGGCAACGATGAAAAATACCATTTTCCTGACAAAAGCGTTGTAGAGAACGATATTCACCTCCCCAATCAGTTTGAAGTGTGCGGATTTTGTGGCCAGTTAAATTCTCCACTAAAATTTTAAATTGAATAAAAACATTCAGGACTTCAGATTTGAGTTTAAGAGGAAAAATCCAAACATGATGACTAAAATCATCGAGAAAGTGCACATAATAACGGTAGCCTTCATGAGAAGCAACGGGAGAAGGACCCCATAAATCACTATATGTATTATTTCCAATGGATTTGAAGACAATATATGAGTAGATTGAAAAGGAAACCTATGGCTTTTGCCAAGTTGGCAAGCCTGACAGAGAAAATTACTTTTATTTGACATAACTGGAAGCGAAAATCTACAAACTACTTGAGAGACAATTCTAGAAGACGGGTGGCCAAGACGGTTGTGCCATAACAGTAATGGAGCTCGAACACCAACCAAGGCAGACTGAGATGACTGAGTTGAGCGCAGCAATGACGTGTGGAGAGAAGGAAGTTGATAGAGGCCATTTTTAATTGTGCCGCGTAGAAGAACTGTCCCCGAAGTGCGATCCTTGACAAGAAAATAAGTAGGATGAAATTCAAAGAAAACATTATTGTCAGTTGTGAACTGACGCACAACAAGAAGATTTTTGGACATGGAAGGAACATGTAGCATGTTATTTAATTTAAAAACTTTAGTGGAGGAATTTAACAAAGAAGATCTAATATGATGAATATGCAAACCCTTACCATCACCCACTTGAACTTGATTAGGACCATGATACTCATGACGGAGTGAGAGATTGTTCACGTCATTTGTGATATGGTTGGTTGCACCATTGTCAGGATACCAGGCAGGGTCAGCAGGAGAAGTGGAGGAAGGGAGAGCCACATAGGCAGTAGGTGCAGGAGGCGTGCGATTTGGGCAATAAGGGCGAATATGGCCAGGTTGATTGCAGTGGTGGAAAATAATGGTGGACGCAGGTTTTCGAGATGAAAAATTGGGGGAAGATCCGTGGGTGCCTGACTGAAACGATTTAGTGTTTTGACCATTCCCACGATATTGGTTTTTGTGCTTGCCTTTAGGAGCTTGGCCGCTACGATTATTATGAGATCTAATTGGCGCAGAGAGGAGCGGTAATAATGCATCGGACCATGTTGGGTAACATGGGCCTGAGGAGCTGGTAAAGTGGCACGAGAATGTTGTCTTTCAAGTTGGGTTTCTTAATTCAGAAGTAAGGCATATAGGCTGTCAAGGGAAATTAGATCAGCATGAGTAGTGATAGAGGTAACAAAAGGGTGATAATCAGAACCAAGGCCAACCAACAAGGCCTGGATAAGATCTTCATCGGAAAGGGGCTGACCAATGGTAGCCAAAGTGTCTCGAATTTTCTTTCCTTTCTGAAAATAGTCATGCATAGAGAGATCACCTTTGTTAAGACAATGGAGATCATATGGAAGATTGAATATCTTTGACTTGGATTGAGAAGCGAACATACGCTCCAAGGATAACCATACTTCGGCCGAGGTGTTGAGACCGAGAACTTAAGCCAAGATCGGGTCAGTGAGAGACGATAATAACCAACTAAGTAACAACTGATCCTGCTTGTGCCAGAGAATAAATGCAGGATTAAGTTCCGGTGTAACATCTCCAGAGATGGGAGTGACAACTGCACCTTCAGAGTTGGGAGTTTCAGTTTTGGCAGGATTAACATACTTTGGAGGAGGTGATGTAGACCCATTAACAAAACCCATGAGATCATAGCCACGAAGAAGAGGCAAAAATTGACTCTTCCAAAGGAGGTAATTTTCAGTAGTGAGTTTGACAGAAACAAGGTTGTGGATGTGATTTACAGGAAAGACCAGTGTAGAGGGTGAAGTAGAAGAAGATGAGGTAGCCATGGAGGAAAAAAAAAATTCAGTCGTAAGACTATTTTTGGCTCTAATACCATGAAAGATCAGAACTTGCAAACATGGATTATTAAAATCTATTATCTGTCTAGCTTTACATTGCACGGTTTACACCATTATATAGGGATACATCACATGTTTGAATGTACATATATGGCTAAGGTTCAGGCTATATATTTGAATTTACAGATGTGGCTAAGGTTCAGGCTAAGGTTGAATTCAAAGATGGAGGCTTTGTTATCTTGTTCCCACATGCTCCAATAGTGTGGGCGAGTGGGAGCTGTTAATAAATTGGGTCAATGGACCCATTATCCGCCCACTAACAGAATGTGTATTTGTTAGTTTGGATAAATACAGTTATTTAGCGAATATTTATCTCTTAAGTGTTTGAGATAAATACAATCTTTATCTCATAAGAGTTTGGGGTAAAGCCAGTTTCTAATTGTATCTCTATATAAAGGTTAGAGATATCCCAATAAGTCAAAAGTCATAGTAATAACCCTCTCTCTATTGCACTCTCTCTAGAGCAATCACCAAGCTCTAAGATTTGGTTCGTGGACGAAGAACTCGACTCTAGTAGCCGTTTTCGTACCTGCGAAAAAGATCAAGTGTGTTGGAGGCTCGTAACAATAAGGATCTTACGTCGGAATTTTTGGAGACCTCGTACGGCATGTTTCCGAACCCATTACGTGTTACGTGGTAGCGCATTAATTTTATTAAACACCACTCAACAGTACCAAATAATTATGTATTCCCTCAGCCATGAGGTTTTGGAACTAGTTGATCACTTAAGTTTTTGAGAGGCATAAAGATTTCAAGTCAAATACTTAAGCAGCTCAAGGGACGCAGTTGTTTTTACGTGACCGCAGAGATTGACACTCCAAATATATGATTGTTGCACTATCATTGTCGTAACCTGCCCTTAATTGATACGAACAAGACTCCTTCGTGTCTCCTTCTCCATGCGCATGTTGAGTATTAGCCTGGAAATCATGACATTCTTCAGTTTGCGAGGCTGCAAAATGCTCCTATGAAGCCAATATGTTCTGACGATCTAAAACTTGTTGTCTACACCCTCGGCAATGTACTTTCTTTTTCTTTTTTCATGCATCTTTCCATCCACTTTGAATGGAATTTTTCAGTCTTACTAAAGTCGTTTCGTGTTCAAGATTGTTGTATGTATTTGCAGAAGGTGATGATGATACATGGAAGTTTGAGTGAAACCCAACTTTCACGACTCTGCAGTTTCAACTCAAGGATGCACATCGCAGACACATTTCTTTGTATAACACAAATGAGCTATCCCCAAGTCCTATTTAAAGTAGTTTTGAATATCCAACCTTTGAATCTATCCATTTGATCCTCCGTCGAAACCTTAATGGTCTTTATTTTGAGCTTGTTGAGTTTCTTCAGATATCTAGAATAACTTTGTTTAGCTTATGTATTGTGTTCATTGGTACTGCAGGTCATACTCGAGAAGCTAAGGAACCAAAGAATGAAATCTAGGGAAGAAGATGAAATGAAGCCTGCATGGAAATCTTTCTTAATGTCTGATTCCTCTGCTAAATACCTGACAACTACATTTGGATTGAAAAGGATGTACAAAAAATATGGAAAAAAGAGTACATGCCAAAAATATGGAAAAAGAGTACATGCCGCTTCTACACTGTCTGTGCTTGATTATCATCAGAGTGTCGGTTTGAACAATCTCACCATCGCAGCTTAATTGCCTTTACTCATTAGATTAGTTTTCTGTCCTCATTATCCTTTTAGAGAAAAGCTTACCAGAAGGAAGACCTGCTCCCCTTGGAGCTGGAGCTGAACACTCATTTTGGCTGGTGTACGCGGGACATTTTGTGAAATTGGGCCAAACATTTCTTTATTTTTTTTTACTTTTTTGACAAAATGCTTAGACCAAATGAATTACATCAGTTAAACAAAAAATTGGAGAACGGTAAAGGTACTGGTGATGACAATGTTTTTCTTAGTCCGCAGCTGATCTTCCTGCTGTGGTTTCCCCTTCTTTCTTCTGAAATGTACAAACTTTCCTGCATTTCCAGGCATCTAATGAAAAACAGGACAGCTGATATATCAACGAGTTTTTCGCAAAAATGGTGCCGATTTCTCCCTCATGACTTAGTTATAACTTGGTAGACAGCCGTCAACAACTCAATGCCTTCTGCACAGTGGCGGAACCAGGATTTCATCCCAGGAGGGGTTAAAAATATATCGAAGAAGATAAATATTTTTATAAGTAAAATAGCACACAAAAACAAAGTGCACTTTTCGATAATACACAAAACATACTAAAAAGCATCTAAAGGTCTTATTAAGTTTCATGAAAGTCACTAAGGACTCTTTACAACACAAAAGAAGAGAATACAAAATACACATTTCAGTGTTTACAAACGAAAGCACTAAATAACTACTCGATGAGGCGCCGAATATTGGTAGCGTTTGATAATAGCCTCATTTGTAATAGTTTTGAAGACATTCTTCTCGATGTAACAAACCAAGCTATCATTCATCCATTCGTCTCCCATGCGATTCCGAAGTCGAGTCTTTATTATCTTCATTGCAGAGAAAGCTCTTTCTACAGTAGCAGTTGCAACAGGTAAAAGTAAGACCAATCTCAAAAGCAAGAACACCAAAGGATATATCACATCCTTTTTCAACTCAAATAACTTTATAACAAGTTCACCAATTCCCCTGACTTCATAAAGTTCTTCACAGGAGCGCACATCCATAATATAAGTCTCGAGCTGACTTTGAAGTACCCTAAGCTCTATCGGCAAAAAGTCATATGGATAAAACTGTGCAAGACGTATCAACTTTTGCTTATTAAAAGCAGAAAAACCATCACTTGGATTGAGACATGCCATACATATAAGCAACTTCGTGGTTACCTCACTGAAACGATTATTCAACTCACTGATTTGCAAATCAACAACCGTTAAAAAAATATCAACACGATAATGGTAAAAATTTGTACCTTCTTCAGCATTACGTCTTTGCCTCCCCGGGGCTACAAACCTCGCACTCATTTCCAATACGTCAATATCGTGTTTTACACAAAATTGTGAGACCTCTTCCAGCAAGTCTTCCAACCCTCGATCTCTAAAGTCCTGCAATCGTCGCTTTGTTATACTTACCAACTTCATTGCATTCACAATGTTTTGATCTTTCTTTTGTAATGCTTGTGAAAGTTCATTCGTCATCCCCAAAATATTTATCATCAAATGCATGTTGAAGACAAAATCATAAGTTGGCACCGAGTTCAAAAGACCCAATGCTTCACCTCTCTGTTCATAATCTGTAGCATCCTCAACAACCTTATTAAGCACACATATCACCGAAGCAAACATTTGACTCAAATTCAATAATGCACCGTAATGTGATCCCCAACGGGTCTCTCCTGCTCTTTTGATGCTAATTTCTTGATTTAAACCTCGACCACTGACGATATCACCACTCTCAAGGTCACGAGCAAGTCTAATGGCTTCACTTTCTCGAATAGCATCTCTTCGCTTGCATGAAACTCCCACAGTGTTGACTACCTTAGCAACCAAATTAAAAAGCAATGCAATCTGAGCATGTTTTTTTGCAATGGCTACAAGAGTTAGCTGAAGTTGATGAGCAAAGCAATGAATATAATAAGCACTTTCATTCTCCCTCTGAATTAAGGTTTTAAGACCATTGAATTCACCTTGCATATTACTTGCTCCATCATAGCCTTGTCCACGAATTCTTGAAATGCTTAATTCATGCATTGCAAATAAACTGTCAATCGCGTCTTTCAATGATAAGGCAGCGGTATTGGCAACATGGACAATACCAAGAAAACGTTCAATCACACGTCCTCTTTTGTCCACATATCTCAAGACAACTCCCATTTGTTCTTTGACTGAAATATCACGACACTCGTCAACTAAGATGGAAAATAATTCACTTTTCATGTCCCCAACAATTGCATCTCTTATTTCTCCGACAATGGCACTAACAATTTCTTTCTGAACTTTTGGTGATGTCAATTTGAGGTTCTGAGGAGCATTCGACAACACGACTTTTTTCACATTTTCATTGTAATCAGCAATAAACTCTAACAGTTTTAGAAAATTTCCCTGATTTTCAGATTCATCAGATTCATCGTGCCCACGGAAAGACAAGCCTTGACGTAAGAGAAACCGAATAACATCAATTGATGCAGTCAAGCGAGTACGGTATTGAAGCCTACTTTCATCTGTTTGCTTGGAAAAAACTACTTCAATACTCTGCTGAGGGTTATCAAAGGCTTGACACTTAGTTAAAGCAAGGTTGTGTACACTACCAACTTCTCCAACATGTTTTTGCAATTTCTCCTTCTTTCTCCAATCGTTAAAATCATGCCTAACAAAAGTACCACCACCCCTTGCTCCCCATGAACACTTCCGAACAAGTAGCAACACAAACAATATGCTTCATCTTTTGCTACACTATACTCCAACCAACTCGGATAAATGTCAAACCAAGAAGAAACAAATCGACGAGACTGAGTTCCTAATTGTGTAAATGGAAAATTGTGGTGACGAGGTGGGCAAGGACCTTTCGACCAATACGCTCGTCGAACTTTATCTCGAACATTAGGATCATAATCCAAAATATTCGGACGCAACCCAGGATCTGAAATAAGCTCATCAGAATTGAACTCATCGCTAGCTCTGCTTGAATGTCCGGAATGAATATCACGATACACAATGGGAACCTTGTCCGTTACTGTTGGAATCAGAGACTCATTCTTATTAGACTTTAATAACTTTTCAACCTTTGGTTTCTTTTGATAGAACCTTTCCATTCTGAAAAAAATATATATTTTATTTTAAGTACCAATCCATCAATTATCAATCAAATAACCTAGTTAATTACAAATATTTTATTCTTTTACTTTTCCAATCATGTTTTATTATCGTGTTAACCTAATTAACTTAATTTCAACCCACCATTCAACTAAATCACATATCCGACATCTCAATCCAATTGGGTCCCATCCTCCATCAACCATCTCAATTCTCAAATGCTCAATACACAATTAACAACATATAATCAGCATGAAAATAATCTCAATTTTTAAATGCACAATTAACACAACCTAAAATTATCACAACGTAAAATTATCAATCAAATAATCAAAGCTCAAATGGGATAAAAATTCAATTGGGTCCCATCCTCCATCAACAATCTCAAATCTAAGTGCTCAATGCACGATTAACATCCATAAAGTATCAATTAATAATCTAAATTATCAAATACACAACTAACAACCTAAAATTATTAATCAAATAATCAATTCTCAATAGCAAAAGAAATTGTTCAAAATGCACACTGACCTCAGTCCTCAGAAATCAGAACGGCGTCGCCGGAGTTGGGTGGGGACTGGCCAAGTTAGAGGTGAACTTAGATCTGCCAGATCTGATCTGGCCGGAGTCGCCGGAGTTGGGTGGGGACTGGCCGGAGTTGGGGTGGGGACCGCCGGACTGGGGAGGGCCTTCGCCAATCACCGGCTTCGCTCTTCGAAATCGGGGGATGGCGACCGGTGACCGCTTGACCGGAGTTACCTTAGTGATGAGCCCAGTCGACGACCGGTGGCCGCGGGTCGGTGGGTGGTGCCGGACTGTCGGCGTGCGGCGAGCCGCGGTGGCTGAGAGAGCCAACTGCTGAGAGAGGAGGAGAGATGCCGGCAGCCGGCGTGACCGGTGACTCGTGAGACTGTGAGAGCTTGATTGACGCCACGCCTGAGAGAGCCGAGAGCCCGAGAGCCCGACAGAGGAGGAGAGCTGCCGTCTGCCGAGCTGGAGAGGTGCCGGCGTGCCGCGGTGTCGGCGGTGAGCTGGTGTCCACCTGTCCGGTGAGTTTGTGACTTGTGAGAGTCGGCCGAGAGAGGAAGAGAAAGAGAGGAAGAGATAGACAGAGGAAAAGTCACAAATGAAAAAAAAACACTATATATATATATTTATTTTTTTTTCAAAATCTGAGGGGGGGCTATAGCACCCCCTCGTACAAGCCTAGTTCCGCCCCTGCTTTTGCATGATTAGGTGGATTGCTCCATCAGGTTTTCGACCTGAGATAGATCGTCTCTAGTGGCAATCTGTTCCAGATTCAATTTGACTACAGCAAAGTAGGTTTCTCAGCCTATAATTACAAGTAGCAAGACTGTCTAGCGTTTTTTTTTACCAGAGAAGGACTATTTTAGTATAATAATATCGCTACATGCCTTTCGTTAGCACAAGAAATGTTGGCTAACGAAAAGATAAAAGTCAACTAGTAGCATAAGTTCAACCCTTCTGTCCATGCTCTGCAATCTATGTGATCTTTACTTATGAGCATTATAGCTGACTTGCTTTTTCCTACCACAACAAAAATCGGTTCTTCTTGAGGTGTTTGTGTAAATCCGAGCATGTAGTTGATTCCTACGTCGCGAAACTAGGTGAATTTTCAATGTGAAAGCAGGGGAGAAGTTACAGTTAAAAACTTTAGTTTGATCTGCTCTAAACTTGAATCGATCTCCAGATTTCTAGACCTAAAGATCTTTGACTTATTTCATTATCAGAGAGAATTGAAGTAAAATTGCAATTCTGTTAATTTGAAAAAAAAATGAGAGAGAACTGAAGTACAATCACAGATAAAAAAAATGAAAGATTAAGGGTAAGTACACCAACAATTTTTTCTGGTCAACCAAGTGGGTGGCTAGCCATCATGGCTGTTAATAAATTGTCAGTGGACCCATTATCCGCCCACTAATAGATAATGTGTATTTGTTAGTTTGGATAAATACGGTTATTTAGATAATATTTATCTCTTAAGTGTTTGAGATAAATACAATCTTTATCTCATAAGAGTTGGAGGTAAAGCCACTCTCTAATTGTATCTCTATATAAAGGCTAGAGATATCCCAATAAATTATAAGTCAATAGTAATAATCCTCTCTCTATAGCACTCTTTATAGAGCAATCACCAAGCTCTAGGATTTGGTTCGTGGACGAAGAACTCGACTCTAGTAGCCGTTTTCGTACCTGCGAAAAAGATCAAGCGTGTTGGAGGCTCGTAACAACAAGGATCCTACGTCGAAATATTCGGAGACTTTATACGGTATGTTTCCGAACCCACTACGTGTTACGTGGTAGCGCAATAATTGTTGTAATCGTTTCAACATTGGTATCAGAGCATGATTACTTGTTGATTCGCCTTTAACATGCTAGATTAAATTATGTGCATGTTGCGATTTTTTTCGAATACATGATTGAGATCCATTACAAAAATTCGAAATTTATTGAGCATGTTTTCTAAAAAATAATTATATTGTTTTTTTCTCCTATGGTTGAGGATGAACTCCGTAAAATTTTGTGATTTTTGGATGCATGATTTGTGAGAAATCACGATTTTATTTTTCAAGAAAACTATAATTTTTTTGAGTTTTGGGACTCAAATTCGGAGCATGATATTCAGTTTTATCATAATCGGTTCATACATAATTAATCTATGTTGAATAAGCTTTCCAACGATATATTGTACGCATTATTTGGCTTAAAAACGAGAGAGATATGTCATTCGGAAGTTGGCATCGTGACATGGCGGCGACTGGAGAATTAGGGTTTTTAAAGAAGAAGATAAACAATACACGCCACGCGCGTCATGCACTAAAGCCGAGCCACAGCCTCGCCCACTCGTCAAGGACGCGGGACACGCCTGAAGGCAGCTGCGCACGACACGCGCACCAAGCCGCGCAGCCACGCGCTTCCATGCGCCAGCCGTGGCTGCTACCACGCGCGACAAGCGTCGCACGCGCCCAAGCCAAGCTGATTCCACGCGCATGTAACTCACGAGCCTGTTCAAAAAAAAAAAAAAACCCAGACCCAACCCCACGCGCAAAAAGGCGCGTGAAGGTTGTTTTCGGAAGATTTTGACCCCACTGCCGGCGAGTGGAGTGTTTTCTTGGCTTTTGGATTTTTTATGTGGTGTTTAATTACCTTTATACTCTCTGTGTGTGTTCTGTTTAATTTTTTAAATGACTTTTTCTAAAGTAATTAGCTTTAAAATTTTATTTTATACACAAAATTTTTTCTTTAATTGCAGAGGGTATATTAGGGATAAATTTACTGTTTGCCAATTTTTAAGAATTTATCTCTCATTTTTTGGTCATTTAGAAATTTTTTTTGTGGTACTTTTGTGGTCCCAAAAAATACGAATAATTCGCAAATATTAATTTTTGCACTTTGTGAGCAGAAATAAATATTATGGAGAGCTATATGACATAAATGAATTATGTTTTATTTATTTGCCTTGATTAGTGTTATTATTTAAATATGTATTTTGTTGAAATATATTTGTTGGGCTTTTGGTAAGCCCACACCTCTTTAAACCCAATTTCAAGGCATTTACGCCCGTTTTTCTTGGAAGGAGAATGTGGCCTATTCATCCATTTAAATTACCCATTAACTTGTTATTTGAGCATGCTGGTTTTAGGTTAAATGGATTGATACTAGATTGGCATTCTAAAGAAACTTATGTTTATGTGTTTACTCTTGTTTTAAGAAAATTCTTTTGAGAATAATGTGCTGTGCGGCATCTCCATTTGTTTTATTGGAGTAGTTTGTAGTAGGATTCTCAAAGATGTTGTATTCTACTATTTCCCTGTATATTTCCAGAAAGCCTTGTACGGGGATGTAATTTTGCACGCACATTATTCAAGTCAGAATTTTCTTAGCATAAGTTATTAGAATGCCAATGGGGCTCAATGGAGTCCTTGCACACTTTATTGCATGGTACAATTTTTATATTGTTCTAAATTATCATGTGGATGATTTATTATATTGTGGCTTATATAATGATGAAATTTATTGCGAAAAATTACTTGAAAAATATTTTTCTCAACTCACATACATGGGAGATGATTATGAGCTTAGCAAATTTTTGATTTCATGATGTGAGGAAGGATTATGTTTTTTATTTGAATTTTTTGAAATAAATAGAAGGATGTATAATTAATGTCTTTTCCTTGCGCAATCTAATGTAGTGAATATAATGGTCACCAAGAATGTCATAGCTGATCTCGTTAAGGGTGAGAAACTTAACGGAGATAATTATGACGTTTGGCACAAAAAGATGAAATTCATGCTGAACGAACAAGAGCTCGAGGAGCACTTGACCAAGGAGATGGTCGCGCCAATTGAGGCGCAACCCCTAAGAGACCACACTGCCTACCAGAAATGGAATCAGAAAGATCGTAGTGCGCGCTACACCTTGTTGAGCAGCTTGCAAAATGATCTAATCGGGCAGTATGATGAACTTCCAACTTGCAAAGCTTTATGGGAGCAACTCAAGTTCTCTTTTGGTGGAACCTCAACTACGCGGCTTCGTAGCCTTGTGATTAAGTTTGAGGAGTACACAAAAGACCCTAAACATACCATGAGTGAACATCTAAGGATGATGTCCAATATGATTGGTAAGCTGAGGGATGCTGGACATGCGCTCACAGATGAGAAGCAAGTCAGAGCTGTCCAATATGATTGGTAAGTTGAGGGATGTTGGACATGCGCTCACAGATGAGCAGCAAGTCAGAGCTGTCATAAGGTCGCTTCCTGCCTCATGGGCTAATATGAAACAGATATTGACCCATAGTGAAAACATGAAGAATTTTTCTGATGTTTCACAGCATGTCATCCTTGAGGCTGAGACTCGAGACCCTGACAAGACCCTTGCTTATGTCGCCCAAGGGGGATCGCGCAATGCAAATGGCAAGCGCGGAAGACAAAGTAAGAAAGGTAAGAAAGGCGAGGCTAGCACTTCTGCGCCAAAGGAAGAAAAAAATGAAGAAACGCAAGAGAGGAAAACATGGTGGGAAAAAGGATCTTTCTAAAGTTAAATGCTTCAACTGTCAACATAAAGGACACTTCGCTCGTGATTGCACTGAGCCGAAGAAGGTACTTTCAGAATCTCTCTCTCAGTTATATGTTTCCTCACATGTGATGGTTGCTCATTCCCAACCTGTGTGGTTTGTGGATACAGGTGCAACAAAACATGTAGCACGTGATCGAGAGGGGTTCGTAGATTATCACCGGATTCCAGCGGGTAGCAAACATATCTTCATGGGAAACAATAGCTCCGAAGAGGTGCTAGGGGTTGGTTCTTACCAGCTTAAGTTGCGCACTGGGCGCACATTGATTCTTGAGGATGTGCGATATGCACCCACTGTTCGGCTTAATCTACTTTCAGTTACTGCTTTATTAGACAATGGTTTTTCCTTTATTTTTAAGGGTAATAAGTTGGACATCTTTTAGGATGATGTTTTGTTCGGACATGGTTTTCGCATGGATATTCTTTTTTAATTGGATTTAAATGATTCTCAGTCCTCTTATTCTTATGTTGTGAATGATAATATTGTGAATGATTCTACCACCTGGTATGCAAGACTGGGCCACATAGGCCAAGATAGAATGACTCGTTTGGCCAGAGAAGGCCTTTTGGGCCCACTCACAAGAGTCAATCTACAAACATGTGAGGCTTGTTTGGCCGGTAAAGCATGCAGGAAGCCTTTTGGAAAGGCTGTGAGAGCAACTCAACCACTTGAGCTAGTTCACTCTGACATATGCGAACGTATGAGTGTAAAGGCATGCCATGGCGCCTCTTATTTCCTTACACTGATAGACGATTATACGCGATATGGTTATGTGTATCTGATATCTCACCGCTATGAAGCTTTGGACTTTTCAAACGCTTTGTAGCTGAGGTTATGAATCAGAAAGAGAAGAATTTAAAAATTCTTCACACTGACCCAGGACGCGAATATTTGTCAGATCACTTCAAGAAGTTTTGTGAGGAAAAAGGGATACGCAGGCAACTTACTATTCCTAATACTCCACAACAAAATGGCGTTGCGGAAAGAAGGAATAGAACATTGTTAGATATGGTTAGGTCTATGATGGCGCAAGCAAACCTCCCAATATCTTTTTGGGGGGATGCTCTTTTGACTCCAGCTTATATACTTAATCGAAATCCTTCACAATCAGTCAAGTCCACCCCATATGAGCTTTCGAATGGCCAAAAGCCAAATTTGGATAACTTGCGCCCATGGGGCTCAGCAGGTTATGTTCACAGTACTTCTCATAAGTATGGGAAACTAGGGCCTAGAGCTAAAAAGAGTATCTTGTTGAGGTATTCTGAAAACTCTAAAGGCTATGTGATGTATGGTGAACATCCAAATGGTGGAAAGACTGAAATAGAGTCTCGTGATGTCGATTTCATAGAGAATGATTTTCCTAGCATTGGAGACGCAAGTAAGAATCTTGACCTCTATGAGTTAGAGGAAGTTGAAGCCACTTTACCATCTCCAAGCGAAGGTGGGGGATTAGTTCCTCATCCTGTTGTCGCTGAAGATAGTATAAGTGATCTTCAACCTAGTGGGAGCATCCTAGACAGTGGGAGCACACCATCAGGACCATCAGGTCAACAAGATACTCAATTGCGTAGAGGTGCACGAGGAAGAGTTCCACGTCGTCGTTTTGAGATTGACGGTGAAATTCTTATGTGCACTCCAACTGATGAAGATGAGCCCACTTCTATGGAAGAAGCCTTATCTTCACCTGCTAGTAATGAGTGGATGGCTGGAATGAAAGATGAGTTTAGCTCAATGGAGAAGAATCAGGTCTGGGAGTTGGTTGACCTTTCGCCAGGGCGTAAGACTGTTGGAAACAAGTGGGTTTTAAAAGTCAAGTGCAAGGCAGACGGGTCAATTGACAAGTATAAGGCACGTCTTGTGGCGAAAGGCTATACCCAACTGCATGGTGTGGACTATGAAGACACTTTCTCCCCAGTGGTGAGATTTGCTTCAATTCGCTTGATCCTAGCTATTGTCGCCCAGCAGGATTTAGAACTTTTTCATATGGATGTTAAAACTGTGTTTCTCAATGGAGAACTAGACGAAGAGATTTATATGGCTCAACGTGAGGGTTTTGAAGTCAAGGGACATGAGGCAAAGTTTGCCGGCTCAAACGTTCTATATATGGTCTCAAACAATCGTCTAGGCAGTGGTACTTTAGGTTTCATCATGCCATTACCTCTATAGGTTTTGAAATGATTGAACAAGACCATTGCGTTTACGTAAAACGATCCAAGAAAAATATTCTGATCCTTTCTTTGTATGTGGATGACATTCTTTTAGCTGGGAATGACATGAGTTCCATTGTCGCCACTAAGCAGTGGCTGTCCTCAACTTTTGAGATGAAGGACATGGGAGAAGCTAATTATGTGCTCGGGGTTAAAATCATACGTGATCGTCCAAAGAGACTTCTCGGTTTGTCTCAAGAGACATATATCAAGAAGGTCATTGAACGATTTTGTATGCATAACTCAAAACCCATAGACACTCTAATGGACAAGGCGTGTACTTTAACAACAGACCAATGCCCAAAGAATGATGAGGAAAAGAATCTGATGTACGCTATGTTGTGTACGCGTCCAGACATCTGCTTTGTCGTTGGAATGGTGAGTCGTTATCAGAGTAATCCTGGACCCGCTCATTGGAATGCGGTGAAGAGGATTCTTCGATACTTATGTGGAACCGCTGATCTCGTCCTGTGCTATCATGGTGGAGACTTGAGAGGATACAGCGATGCTGATTGGGGCGGTGATAGAGATGAGCGCAGATCCACTTCAGGTTATGCATTCATACTAGGAGGTGGAGCCATCTCTTGGTGCAGTAAGAAATAGACTTGCATCGCCCTATCCACGATGGAGTTAGAGTATGTTGCTTGTTCAGCAGCAGTCCAGGAAGCTGTTTGGTTGAGGTCATTCTTACAGGCTCTAGGGGTTACAACTCATGCAGACGAGTCTGTCACTGTTCACTGTGACAATACAGCTGCCCTAGATTTTGTAAAGGACCCCAAATATCATGGGAAGGCCAAACACATAGGCCTTCGTTATCACTTCATTAGAACTTTAGTTGCGCAAGGAGAGGTGACCATGAAGCATATACCTACTGGCAGAATGGTGGCTGATCCTTTGACCAAGCCTATTGCTAGAGATGTTTTCCTTTCTCACATTAGGAGTATGGGACTACGTAGGTTTTGATATGTTTATGGCATCTTATGTACTTGACATTATTTATTACATTAAATTTTCGTTCCTTGATTTGAGTTTATTATGGAATGAATGGATAATCTTTGTGATTACATATACATCCTTATTGAGAGTGTCACCAGGCTCGAATTGACCCACTCACACGGGTAATTCACCTTGGCGCTAAGATAGCGAGCAAGATGAGACATAATTGTCTTAAGCGCCAAGTGGGCGAATAAGATGATACAGCTTATAAAGCAAACATGTCGCCTTAGTTGGAGCTAAGATGAGACCTAAAAAATGTAGGTCGATCATAGAGTATCTCCACAACTCTATGTAGCCTGCTTACAGCCGAATGTGAGATTTCAGGCAGGCACTATGAGAGTGACTGGGCTGAAAAACTCAGGTTAGGCGCTTGTACAGCGACTAGACTTAGATTCGTATGGCGTATTTTATTATACATTTATGTGACACGCCCTTGCGGGTTACGCCATAGCATGCAAATCATACTGCATGTGCTAAATGCAGACCGACAGTGGGAGTGACGAATGAATCCCTGCTTCGTCATTGTGTGAGCCACTTGGATCAAAATTTTTGATCTTATATGGTACCCTTTTCACCTTAGACTATGTCATGAAGAGGATACTCAATGTCGCTACTTTAGCATGTACCCTTGGATCATGGATGATGCGGTCTCGCGGGGCATGTCTAGGAAAGCGGTTGGGTCTAATTGGAATGACATGAGGGCTTTGGGAAGAAAGTTCAATATTACATCATGTTGTGTGATTCATAGCCCGGGCGACTTTGTCGATTTTCGTTTCGATATGAGTCATGAATACATAACATATAAGAGGTTTAACACTGCTCATTATGAGGGATTTGAGAGTGTTTAATCTGGTGTAGTTGAACTATCTGGGGTACATACGAGATTTTTTGAGAGTGATGTATTGTGTTAGTTTGGTGATAACTTAATACAATACTCCTCAACTGGACATCCTTTCTCGTAGGTCGCACGTTCCATTTCCTGTATGAGGAGATGAGTGGACGAGAGATAAAGAGGGACTGTACGATTTATTTGCCCTGTCTGTGGGCGAGTGGGAGCTGTTAATAAATTGGGTCAGTGGACCCATTATCCGCCCACTAACAGATAATGTGTATTTGTTAGTTTGGATAAATACAGTTATTTAGAGAATATTTATCTCTTAAGTGTTTGATATAAATACAATCTTTATCTCCTAAGAGTTGGAGGTAAAGTCAGTCTCTAATTGTATCTCTATATAAAGGTTAGAGATATCCCAATAAATTATAAGTCAATAGTAATAACCCTCTCTCTAGAGCAATCACCAAGCTCTAGGATTTGGTTCGTGGACGAAGAACTCGACTCTAGTAGCCGTTTTCATACCTGCGAAAAAGATCAAGCGTGTTGGAGGCTCGTAACAACAATGATCCTACGTCGGAATATTCGGAGACTTCATACGATATGTTTCCGAACCCACTACGTGTTACGTGATAGCGAAATAATTGTTATAATCGTTTCATCAATGGCAATGCCCCATAGACCTTCCTTGTACTCGATGTCCCGTTCCATTTTAATGTAGCCGTCATCTCCCCAGCTAGAGCCCCATGAATTCTTGATCAACCAATACTTCTTGCCATCGTCTGTTGTGCCATGTCCAACTGCTGTCACACCATGATATAAGAAATTCATACAATATCCTGTGAAGACACCGCTCTTATAAAACTGAAAATCTGGACTACTAGCATCAATTGCAACGGAAACTGGTTGATTAGCCACAGCGTTCAATAATGCTGACTCGTTATTGGCAGGCACATTTTCAAAACCATTGATACTGGTGCAATGGGGGCATTCCTGCTACAATTTCCATCCACTCCCTTGTACGGGTAATTGGATTCGTTGGAGAGGCCACCGTTGTTTATTATGAATTCAAAGGCAAAAGCCATGTACCCACCATTACAGCCCGCATCCATAGTAGTATCATAGTCAACGAGTTGTTGCTCGGATAATGTCATCAATTTATGGGTTGAGATCTGAACAATTCCTTCCATGGCTCCAACTGCTGAAAATGCCCAACATGATCCTATGGTTTTTAGGAGATGGTTCATAGCAAAAATCATAAAGAGTTAGTGAAACGGAATTTGGAAAAAGTACTTCTTCAAGCAAAGTTTTTGGATGAAATAATGGCAGGTGTGCCTTACCCACGCGCCTTGGTCCTTAACGGCAGTAACAGCACCTTGATCCCTCCAGTCTACGGAAGATGGAACGCTCGCCGTGCTTTTGTACCTAAATGAAGTTGGTTCACATGGGGCGGAGGGACTTTTGAATCCATTGTGAGAGGTCCGGAACTCCTTGTTCGTCAGGTCCGCAAATGCATTGACCCCTAACTTGTAAGTGTGGTTCTCAGCTTTGTTGATGGATTCAATGAACTCTACATTGTCCTTAAATATCTTGAATCGCATTGCCTTTTCCGCCTCATTCTTGTATGTACGTCCATAATGAATCATCCATGGCTCGTGTCTCTCTTTCAATGATGCTTCAGATAGTGACTCAGACGTGGTTTGAGAAGCCCACATCCCCCACAACAACAATGCTGCAAGAAGTAAAATTGAAACTTGATCTTGTAGGCATTGTTTGGCTACAATTTTATGCGTTGTTTGTTGAGATATTTGGATACTTATAGAATTGCATTCTGATTACTCCAAATGGAAAATACTGATGCATGGACAGACATTTACAAGTTGATGTAGCGCTTGGTGGACAGCTCTATGTTGTAATCGCATTGTATACCATCCTATGTTATGAGAAAATTTGTTCTATTATCTTGGACCATATTGTTCAAATGAATCTCTTTGTATCATTCGAGAGAATGACAGTACACAAAAATGTAGCATACCACGTGAAATGCTGGTAAATGTTCTGCAACTTGTAGCACTTGATTATCTTTTCTTAATGCTTGATTTGTCAGTAAATTATGGATTGACGTCGAGTTTACCAAGAAATAAAATTATGCGCACACACTTCTTCTTTTTCTAGGGAATTGGCTTCTTAGATCTTCGACCTCCCAAGGACCAACCAAGATTCAATTTGTCGTTAAGCCCTTTTTGACTCTTACTTGTTTCAGTGATTGCATTATCGCCTTCTCTTGATAGCCCCAGGTTCCCTAAGCCAGTTCTTAGTTTCTTTTGTTCTTGCTTCCCGTAGAGACTACTAGCTCCCCCGAAAAGAGATCTTGTATACCACGATTTTGAAACTCTAAGGCAATGGGTGTTTTTATAAGAATGCTAAGTTTCCGTACATTTGGTTTGGAAGTAAGAGTACCTAAATATCTGGCGTTCTCCTTGCTTTGACAAATGCAGAAACATTTTAAAACAAGTATTACACATCCTATAAATGTGCTGAAAATTAACCAGATTGCCAAGCATAAAAGTTACCATCATCACATCTCTCAAATCAGAGGACATGCTAGTCTAATGTTTGTTCGGGACTAGTTGATGCGAAGCATTATACAACGAAAATGAGTCCCAAAGTTCGTGTAAATTAGTGATATGGCTCCTTGGATACCCCTTGACATTGGAGTTGCTTGGATGATTTCAAACCAAATTTCTGTAGCTAAAAGTTGCAGCCATGCATATTACGATGAGCATATGAAATCTAATTTGACAGTTGTTTGGTACTGTAAATGTAAAAGAAAACGAGCTGACTTCTCACAATTGAAGCTCTGTGGAATCCCATTCTTTTTAGTGAAATGGCTTTAACAATGAGGAGTCCAGTGAATCTCCCCCAAGAAGCAGCAAGTTTCTGGCCAGAACACCATCAAGAATCTCATTTTAGTCCACGAGTAGCTAACTCTGGCAAATAAACTCCTCAAACTTTATTTCGGGACTTTGATTGGCACTTTCCTAAAATACGTTCAAGTCAGTGGCAACAACTTTTTAGCCCTGGATAGCACTTCCTGCAAAATCGTTGCAAGTTGGCAATTAATGTTTTCCACTTTCAACGACACTTGAGCAGAGTTGTTAATTCGTTTTGCTGGGCAAGTTATGTTAATATAACAAAGCCTTTGTACATAAGTACTATTTGATGATCAACTTGTCCCCTAACCTGAGTTTTCATACTTTGAGAAGTTAAAGGGTAGAGAACTAATGAACATTGCATGGTTGGTGTCAGCTAAACTAACTGGTCTTAAGAAAATAAAGAGAAGAGATAAATGAAGACAAAGAGAGAATTGACTGAATGTTTTCTGTGTGTCTTTACATTGAGAAGAGCATGTATTTATATACACAAGAAGAATCAATTAATCCCTAATTCTAAGCCATAAAACCCGTGATCCACTATCAGTGGGATATGATAAGCATAATTCATGTGATCCAATTCCTTAACACTCCCCCTCAAGTTGGAGAGTGAATATCATGAAGTCCCAACTTGTTACGTAATGTCTCGAATTGATCTTTTCCCAATGCTTTTGTGAAGACATCTGCTAACTGAAAGCGGGTAGGCACATATGATGGTTTGATCATTCCAGCTTGTAGTTTTTCTCGAACAATGTGACAATCTATTTCAATGTGCTTTGTGCGCTCATGAAAGACAGGATTCGCTGCAATATGCAAAGCTGGTTGGTTGTCACAAAATAATCGTGTGGGAGCTACCTGTGGAACTCTTAGATCTTGTAGAATATAACGTAGCCACGTTAGCTCTAAACATGTATTTGCCATAGCTCGATATTCTGCTTCTGCTGATGATCTAGAAACATTAGCTTGTTTCTTGGATTTCCATGAGACAAGAGAATTTCCAAGGAAAATGCAATATCCCGTGACTGACCTCCTTGTGGTACGACAACCT
Source organism: Escallonia herrerae (assembly GCA_033070095.1). Classification (NCBI taxonomy): domain Eukaryota; kingdom Viridiplantae; phylum Streptophyta; class Magnoliopsida; order Escalloniales; family Escalloniaceae; genus Escallonia; species Escallonia herrerae. The sequence continues at coordinate 77,457 of JAVXUP010000986.1, read as the reverse complement.
CCCCAATCTGAATCACAAAAGGCTTTCAAAGCAAGATTGTTTATGGAAGGAAATAGTAAACCTTGACCAGGATTACCTTTGATGTATTTAAGGATTCGTATGGCTGCATTCCAATGAGGTTTACGAGGCTCATGCATGAATTGACTTAGTGTCCGAACAGAATAGACTATGTCGGGCCTTGTGACGGTAAGATAAATCAGTCTGCCAACTAGTCTTCTATATTTAGTCGGATCACTCAGTAAAATTCCATCTGTAGGAGTGAGCTTCAAATTTTGTTCCATTGGAAATTTGTCAGGGCGTACACCTAGAAGTCCTGAATCTTGTAAAATATCTAGTGCATATTTTCTCTGAGACATGAAAATGCCTTTCTTTGAACGAGAGAATTCAATACCCAAAAAGTATTTTAAGTCTCCAAGATCTTTGATGCGGAAGCGTTTGAGAAGAAATTTTTTGAGACGTTCAATTTCTTGAAGATCATTTCCAGTGAGAAGTATATCGTCAACATAGATGAGGATCGCAGTGAATGAAGTACCTTTAGCTTTGGTGAAAAGAGAATAATCAGCCTTTGATTGTTGATAACCTGCCCTCTGAATAGTCTCTGAAAACGTGAGAAACCAATTTCTTGATGCTTGTTTGAGGCCATAAAGGGATTTGTGGAGCCGGCATACAATGTTCTCCCCCTGTCGGCGAAGACCAGGTGGAGGTTCCATATACACTTCTTCTTGCAAGTCGCCATGAAGAAAAGCATTTTGAACATCTAATTGGTAGGCGAACCAATGCCGAGCAGAAATAATAGTGAGAAGACATCGAAGTGTAGTGAGTTTCGCTGTAGGAGAAAATGTTTCCTGATAATCGATTCCTTCAACTTGAGTATAGCCCTTTGCAACAAGGCGAGCTTTATAACGCTCAACTGTGCCATCAGATCTGTATTTGGTTTTATAAACCCATTTACAACCAATAGGTTTATGACCATCAGGAAGTTGAACCAAACTCCAAGTCTTATTTTGTTGCAATGCTTCTAATTCTGCATTCATTGCTTGTTGCCAATGTGGATCAAGGATAGCCTGAGCATATGACTGAGGCTCGGTATGACCTGTAATGTTGGCTAAAAAAGTACAATGGGCAGAAGAGATACGAGAGTAGGAAAGAAAGTGAGAAAAAGGATAGCGAGTACCTGGCGTAGAACTTGGCACTGTGAAAGGAGGATTGACCTGTGCTGACAGTATGTAGTCTCTATGCCATGTTGGAGGTTGCTTGGGCCGAAGGGATTGGCGCAGGGGAGGAGAGGAAGGAATGATAGAATCTAGAGAGGTTGAAATAGGTTCAGCGGATTGGGCTGGAGGCGAGGATGTAAGAGGCTGGGTAGGATTGGGAGAAATATCCTCTGGAGCCATTGGTTCAGCTAAGGGAGATTGTATGGAAGAGGCAGATTCTTGTATGGTTGTTGGATCAGTGGGTTGAGGTTGGGAAGAGGGGATGTTTGTGGGTAAGGATGGTGAAGATTGCCAATTGTCCATGAAGTCAGGAGAAATATAGGGTAATGTGGAAGTTGGATGTGCAGCCGACATGAAAGGAAAGATAGTTTCAGAAAATTTGACATCACGACTAATAAAAAATGTTTTAGTTGTCAAATCATAAAGTTTGAAACCTTTCTGACCAGTAGGATACCCAACAAATACGCAACGTTTGGCACGGGAATCAAATTTATATGTGGGATGAACAACAGTTGCGTAACACAGACAACCAAAGACTTTCAAGTGATCAAATGATGGTGGATGATTGTACAATAATTCAAAAGGTGACTTGGAAGATAACAATGGGGTTGGCAATCGGTTAATAAGATAGACAGCAGTCAATACACATTCTCCCCAAAAGGTAAGGGGCAAGTGAGACTGAAAGCGTAGTGCACGTGCTACAGTTAGAATATGGCGATGCTTGCGTTCAACTACCCCATTTTGTTGTGGAGTTGAACACAAGTGTGTTGATATTCAATACCATGAGAGTGAAAAAAATTTTGCATGGACAAGAATTCTTTACCATTATCTACCCTGATTGCTTTGACCGAAGCATGGAATTGAGTTTTAGCAAATGCAATAAAAGACTGTAAAAATTTTTGAGTTTCTGACTTGTATTGCATAAGAAATAACCATGTGCACCTTGTAAAATCATCCACAATTGTAAGAAAAAAAACGAGCCCCTGAATGAGTGGGTACTTTGTGTGGACCCCAGATATCACAATGCAACAAATCAAATGGAGCACGAGTTGATATAGTACTTGAAGGAAATGGAAGTCTAGTCTGTTTAGCCATAGGACAAACAACACAATTATTATCAAAATGAATATTATGAGAAGGCAATAATGGAGCAATTAATTTTAGACGAAATGGTGATGGATGTCCCAAACGCATGTGCCACAAATTTGAGGGTTGTGAAACTTGATGAGAAACAGGTGCCTGTTGTATTGGGGACATGTAATAGAGACCACCACGCTGCTTACCCGAGCCAATCATCTTCCCCGTAGCCAAGTCCTGCAAAGCACAAAAGGAAGGAAACAAAATGGCACAACAATTTAAATCATTGGTGAGTTTGCTAACAGACATCAAATTTAAACGAAAAGAAGGAACACATAAAACGTTGTCTAATGTGATATTTGAGTTAAATGGTATGGTGCCAATGGAATTGATTGAGGCAGATGACCCCGTGGGCAAATTGACAGAGGGTATTGATGAGGAATTCGTTTGAGTGAAAAGCGTAGGATCGGAAGTGATATGATCAGTAGCTCCGCTATCCAAAATCCAAGGCTTAGTAAATACAGAATTAATTGAAGCATTTTGAAAAAGAGACAGACCTGCAGCATTTGCATAAGCATCGCTATTACCAGGAGACTTCTGATTTTGAGTCATCATAGACAAGGCATGAGCAAGTTGTTGAAGTTGATCTGTGGAAAGCCCGGGTGAACTGTTGGTGTCTTGCGAATGGACCCCATGTGTAGATTGAGAAGAATCTGTTGTATTCGCAACATGAAATGAATTGAATGCATTTCCTTGAGACCCACGTTGCCGCTGTTGTGAAGTGTTGTGTCGATTACCTTGGCCTCCTGTGTTGTTGGAAACCCATATCCCATTTTTAAATTTGCATCTGTCCTCTGTATGACCTTTTCTATCACAATACTTACAATGAAATTTCAGAGTGCGACAACTTTCAATTGTATGACCTTCTCTATTGCAATGCTCGCAATGCTTGTCTTTAGATTTATTTGAAAAATTATTTCCACGTCTCTGAATTGCAGCCGCGATGGAAAAATTTTCAGTTGATTCCGGTGTCATTTGTCGCTGTGTTTCCTCTTGAATAACAAGGGAATATGCTTGTCGTACATTAGGCAGTGGCGACATCATGAGGATATTTGTACGTACAATATTGTAAGTGTCGTGGAGACCCATGAGAAATTGCATTAAACGGTCTTCTTCCCTTTGCTCGTCATGTGCTTTCATCTGGTTACAAGTGGGAAGTGCTCGATATGTATCTAACTCATCCCAAAGGCCTTTGAGTTTTGTGAAATAAGTTGAGACAGTCATCGTACCTTGTGAAAAAGAAGCCAATGATTTTTGAATCTGGTAGATAGCTGGCGCATTCTTTTGTGAAAACTGGTCCTTGAAATCTTCCCACACTTGATAGGCGGTCTTTGCATGAATGACTCCTTTGGCTAGATCCGGTTCTACCGAGTGAGTAAGCCATGATAAAATCATGCTGTTGCACTGGTTCCATAAAGCGTATTCTGTTGGCTGATCTTTTTCTGAAGGTTGCTCAATGGATCCATTGATGAAGCCAATTTTGTTTTTGGCTATGAGAGCATGAATCATGGATTTACTCCAAGATGGATAATTGGTTCCGTTTAATTTGATGGGTACGAGCAAGTGACCAGGATGATCTGAATGATGAATAAAATATGAATTTGATGGATCCATACTGAAATTGATGTTGCTGGTGTTTGAAGGTTTGGAATGATTGAAGATTTGGAATGAAAACAAATACTAGAAGGATGGCTCTGATACCATCTTAAGAAAATAAAGAGAAGAGATAAATGAAGACAAAGAGAGAATTGACTGAATGTTTTCTGTGTGTCTTTACATTGAGAAGAGCATGTATTTATATACACAAGAAGAATCAATTAATCCCTAATTCTAAGCCATAAAACCCGTGATCCACTATCAGTGGGATATGATAAGCATAATTCATGTGATCCAATTCCTTAACAACTGGTGAAGTCTGTTTTCCTGCGACATTAAGGATTGAGGAGGGGTGTGACCTCCCATCATGTAGCCCGGCCCAGGAGGCATCTAATTGACTAAAAAGAAAGCATAATCAGGATGGACAATCCACCTGAATCCCATTATATTTTTCAAGAACAGTTGGATTAATATGGAAGAGTGAAACTGGTGCGGAATTATATGACCGGATTCCATGACGGCTGAAGATCTTTATGATTGTCAAGCATCTTACGCCTATTACCAAACATTAAATCCACAACTTTTGTTGTCATTGAGTACAGAATATGAAATCAGAAAGTTTTATTACACACGACAAAGAAATCATAGCATATGCATGAAGACCACAAGTGATCACCAGCATGCTACAAGCAAATTCTGAGGGCTAGCAGAAGTAATGAAGATGCACCAACTAGTAGTTTGGAATTAAGCAAGTGGGTAAGAAGCCATCATGGCTATGCCACATTCACCTTCCTTGGCAGCAACGTCCCTTGCTAGTTTAATGTATCCGTCGTAGCCCCAGCTATTTCCCCAAGAGTTCTTAAGTAACCAATACTTCTGACCATCGTCGGTTGTGCCATACCCAACTGCTGTAACGCCATGGTCTAACATGGTTCCACAATCTTTTGAATATACGCCACTACTGTAGAACATGAAACCGGCACTCATAGCATCGATGGCAACAGAAACTGGTTGATTAGCCACAGCACTCAACAATGCCGACTCATTATTGGCAGGCACATTTTCGAAACCATTGATACTTGCAGCAATAGAGACATTTCTGCTACAATTTCCATTCGCTGCCTTGTATGGGTAAGCAGTTTCATTAGCAAGGCCACCGTTGTTTATTATGTATTCCATTGCAGTAGACATATATCCACCATAGCAACCGTAATTCACACCATCTCTATCGCAGTCAACAAGTTGTTGCTCGGATAGTGAGAGCAATTTATGAGTTGAGATCTGAACAATTCCTTCCATGGCTCCAACAGTTGAAAATGCCCAACATGATCCTGCATGTTTGACATAGCTATTGTAAAAAGGAAAGAACATTACTAAGAAGAAAAAAATGCAAAATTTTGCACCACCGTGCGTTTTACCACATGCGCCTTGGTCCTTAACGGCAGTAACAGCTCCTTGGTCTCTCCAGTCCACGGATGGTGGAATGTCCGTCACCCCTTCATACTTGAACGTTGTTGGTTTGGGAGGCGTTGAGGACATTTTGTATCCATTGCGAGTTTGAAATTCCTCATTTGTCAGGTCCGCAAATGCATTGATGGCTAACTTGTACGTGTGAGTCCCTGCCTCGTTGAAAGTCTCGATATACTTCACATTGTCGTTGTATATCTTGGAACGCAGCCCTTTCTCTGCTTCATCCTTGTATACGCGTCCATAACGTGCCATCCACTGGTCGTGTGTCAGCTTCATGGGTGCCTCATTCAAAGATCGCGATGTGGATAGAGAAGCCCACGTCCCCAAAATTAGCAACGTCGCGAAAAATGCCTTCAAAGCCATACTTGAGACTTGATGGTGTGAATGAGAAGGCACAACTCATTTCCTTGAAAGATTGAGATACTTATAGATGTGGTTCAAATAAAAAATGCATAGTGCACCACTCGCAATTACAAAACTCGAGCTTGGGAGACGCCGCTCCATTATCCTGCACATTCTTCTTGGTGGTCGTTTACAATTTTTATACTTTTAATTTGCTACAAAGTAGAGGATCATCCTCGCTATTTTGGACCTTATTATTGGCTTCTATGAATGAATGACGGCTGCTATATTCCTTAACATAGAATGTGTTTGTTTCAGTTGAGCGTATCAAAGATGACAATGAACAACTACTGGACATAGTATATATCTAACAACCTGGCACTTTTTCTTCTCTCTGTCATGCCGAAGCAAGGCATACCTGGGATTATCCTTTTTTCTAGACTTCCAATTGACCCTTTACATTCAAAGCTTGCACTACAAGGTATAATGTAAAAAAAGAATCACTCAATTTCATTGATTGGTCAAAGAGTTAGTACATTATTTGAGTATTGAGATCGTCATTTTCTCAAGAAATTTTTTAGTATAACAGTTGTAACGATGAAAATACAACCAACCGAAAGTATTTGGGTTGTAGCTCATCACCTTGAGTTTGCTACAGAATTAACGAAAAATGTTCTAGTTAGGATTCAACTTGTCAACTAACAAATGTGCATTTGTGCATGTACTTTCTGATTACGGATCCAAAATGTAAAACCATTGTCGCAATTAAGGAAATGTTTCGAAACAACTTATAATAAAAAATGTTTGTCGTAATATATAACTATTTTTAGAAAGAAATTACACATGTATGAAGAACGTATGTACGTGTCACTGGGAGTATCAAGAGAAGACACATATACGAAGAACGTATCTTTCCTAAGATAACATGAAAGCATATTTGCTGAGATATAGGATCCTAGCAGCGATACCCTTTCTGTTCTATTTCTCAACCTAGAAAGCAACACATGCGAGCTCGGGTTTTAATTTGTTTCGCTCATGGGATGAAGTTAAACCAAACAAACACAGCCGAAGACTTTGAGAAGACTATAATTTGCGGTAACGATGAAAGCACTCATTGGTAGACATATTGCCTAAGGCAATAGAAGGTTTGCGATTGAAGTGGAGACTATAGCAAGTACAGCTTCATCCCGGAAGGACTCGTGAAGAGACGGAAGGACTCGTGAAGAGACACAGAGTGCAACAATGTATTCACTACAAGAAATAATACTTTTAGCAATGGACATTTATGTCGCTAAAATTGCATTTTTCGTTGGAAAAGGCATTTAGCAATGGAGTGTCCGTAGCAGAAAAAACCGTCGCTAAAAGATAAAAGTACTTTCCATGATTTCCCCTTTTTTTTAAATTTTGAAATTAATTTTAAAACTACCTTTAGAGATAGAATTTCCGTCTGTAAAAGTTTGTCGCCTATTATTCTAGACCTTTAGTGACGGAAAAAATTTTCTTGATAAAACTTTTAGCGACTTGACAGTTTGTCGCTAACGTTTCGTTACTAATTGCTGGACCTTTAGCTACAGACTGTCTGCAGCTAAAGGTCCGTCAGCATTAACCTTTAGTGACGGAAGCGTCCGTGACTAGAAAGTTGTCGCAGCTTTGTCCTCTTATACTTTTAGCGATGGGAAAAAAATAATTGTTGATCCATCAATAATTATTTAATTAATCCTAAAGCAATAACTAATACATGCATGCATATACATAGTAGTTAAATTCTATTCTAAATTAATGCACACACACACATACATATACATACAAATATGATTTGATGCCGGAAAAATTCAAGTACAAACATCAAGTGCACCCTCCAGCAACATCCTCCTCGCTCGATCCCGTGCGTCGTGTAGCTACCGTCGGTAATTTTTGGCTATGAAGCCAAAAATGCATCTCTTCCCAAATCCTGCTGCTCAGGCTAATCAAACTCGAACATCTGTTGTAACGCATCAAGTAACACAATCAGTATTAAATCCATTGTGCTTTGAGGCTCAAGACGACAAGGTACAATATACTCTCTTTTACGGAAATAAATTATTTGGTTGCAACCTTAAATTGAAGTTCAAGGAGCATGTATGATGTATATATACTCTTGGTCTATAATAATCAACAAAGAAGTGATAGTACTTGAAAAGTCAAGCCTGGAAGCCACCAAACACTTCAAACCGACAGCCATGAAAGCTCTCCAAAGGAGGCTCACTTTTTCAAGTTCATTCAGCCATGTTTCAAAACTAGAGTTGTAAGTCTCTCTCTTTTATCTCAACATCCCACCCTCCCCCTTTACGCATAATATGTAGGCGCGCACACATATAAAGCAAACAAAAAGACCCATGCTTTATGTAATCTTTGTGCAGAGGGTTCCCGAATCATTTTTCAAGTACTTGAGAGAGGAGAAACTGGAGCAAGCCATAGTAAGAAAGGGAGAGCAAAAGTGGCCATCGACGATAAATGGCGAATTTTTCGAGAATGGATGGACAGAATTTGCCGAGGACAATAGTGTAAAAGAAGGGTATTACTTGGTGTTCATGCATGAAGGTGACATGCTTTTTGATGTTGTGGTCTTTCACTGAAGTACCTGAGAGAAAGAATATCTAACTCCGGCAGAACTATCTAATGGCTTGATCTTAAGGATGTTGTGGTTATTAATCCCATAGGAAGTTACTATAAGTGCTCATTGATGTCTCCAATGAAAAACTGAAATTTTAATTTTCTGCGTGAACTCATGACTTGATCTCAATGAATTTTTTGAAGGGTCAAAGGAGTTCATAAAGGGCAAGGGAATCACGTTCTTGGAAAAATGAAAGCTACATGTTTAAGATCGGGTCATCATCCATATCTCCAATCAATAGTGACATCAGATACTTTCAGCAGGTGGTATTTGGTGGATATAGACGTTCATTGATACAAAAATTTAAAACTTGTTCAATATGTGGATTATATACATCATACTTGTCTAAATCATAACTACGCATGTTATAGTAGCGCTAGATGTAATATCATTTCGTGATGCAAACTTGTTGCTTCTAAAGGAAGAAAGTATAGTTTGAAATCAACATGGTTTTCCTTGTAAGATATAATTTTTTTAAAATCCAACACAGACTGAGGATAAGAACCAACCTGCTTATATTGTATACGACATGCATTAATCCATAGAGACACTGCACACAACTAATCCTTGCCACAATATTATACTCCTTGCAGCGAATAAAATAACTGAAAAAACTCTTTTTAATCTGTGGTGTGCTGGTTGCATTATATACCAGTGGACTTTGGTAGGTCATATGGTCTAAGTTGCAGATACTGTGTGTTGTAGATGAAATCTGAAACTTGTTTCGTGAACGGACCTGCACAGCAAAGACAACATCAGTGACTTGCCGGAAGGATTTCCGGAAAGGATTCTCCGATGCTTAAGTCAGAAGAGATACTTAAGATGTGTTTTGTCTAGACTTGGATTAAGTCACTTACCTTTTTTGTTCTCCTTCTCTCCCTTTTATAGAGTTCCCCTTAGTGGATAGTTACTCCCCATTTAATTCGGAAGTTACCAGACTAATGAGAGGTTACTCTTATTAGTGGGTAGTTACTGCTATTAAGTAGGGATTATTCCCATAACGGATAAGAAGTGGGAAGGTGGGCAGTTACCACTTCCTACTTCTCCATTAAGGGAGTGACAATTTTGAGAGTATCAGGTGGTGACACGTGTTACCATCTTTTAGGTGGTATTTTCATCCCATATCATTTGCCCCCCATTCCATGTTCTCTTCAAAGGAGGATATGGAATTATAACATCATTATAGTTTTTCCCATCGGAAATCCTTAAGAAGCTTTTTTACTAGGCTTTGGCCAAGTAATGGTATGGTCTACTCAGCTTGGCTGAGTAGAGACCTTATAGAGTTCATCTACTCGGCTTGGCCGAGTAGAGGTGCATCAAAGGCTCATTTACTCGGCTTGGCTGAGTAGAGGCCTCATAGCATTCGTTTACTCGGCTTGGCTGAGTAGAGATGCATCATCGTCATGTTTACTTGGCTTGGCCGAGTAGAGACCTTATAGAGTTCATCTACTCGGCTTGGCCGAGTAGAGGTGCATCAAGGGCTCGTTTACTCAGCTTGGCCGAGTAGAGGCCTCATAGCGTTCATCTACTCGGCTTGGTTGAGTAGAGATGCATCATGGTTTGGTCTACTTGGCTTGGTCGAGCAGAGACCTTATAGAGTTCATCTACTTTGCATGGCCAAGTAGAGGTGCATCAAGGGCTCATCTACTCGGCTTGGCCGAGTAGAGGCCTCATAGCATTCGTCTACTCTGCTTGGCCGAGTAGGGTCCTCATAGGGTTCATCTACTCTGCTTTGGCCGAGTAGAGATGCATCAAGGGCTCATCTATTCGGCTTGGCCTAGTAGAGGCCTCATATCATTCGTCTACTCAGCTTGGCCGAGTAGAGATGCATCAAGGGCTCATCTACTCGGCTTGGCCTCATAGAGGCCTCATAGAGTTTATCTACTCGGCTTGGCCGAGTAGAGATGCATCAAGGGCTCATCTACTCGGCTTAGCCGAGTAGAGGCGTGTGGTCCAATGCGCTCGTCTACTCGGCAGAGGCTAGGACCAAAGTGGCTAGTCTACTCGGCTAGAGTAGAGGCGTGTGGTCCAATGCGTTCGTCTACTCGGCAGAGGCTAGGACCAAAGTAGCTCATCCACTCGGCTAGAGTAGAGGCGTGTGGTCCAATGCGCAGGTCTGCTCGGCAGAGGCTAGGACCAAAGTAGATCGTCTACTCGGCTAGAGTAGAGGAGTGTGGTCCAATGCACTCGTCTGCTCGGCAGAGGCTAGGACCAAAATAGCTCGTCTACTCGGCTAGAGTAGAGGCGTGTGGTCCAATGCGCTCGTCTGCTTGGCAGAGGCTAGGACCAAAGTAGTTCGTCTGCTCGGCATAGGCTAGGACCAAAGTAGCTCGTCCACTCGGCTAAAGTAGAGGCGTGTGGTCCAATGCGTACGTTTGCTGGGCAGAGGTTAGGACCAAAGTAGCTCATCTACTCGGCTAGAGTAGAGGCGTGTGGTCAAATGCATTCGTCTGCTTGGCAGAGGCCAAAACCAAAATAGCTCGTCTACTCGGCTAGAGTAGAGGCGTGTGGTCCAATGCGCTCGTCTGCTCTGCAGAGGCTAGGACCAAAGTAGCTCGTCTACTCGGCTAGAGTAGAGGCGTGTGGTCCAATGCTCTCGTCTGCTCGGTAGAGGCTAGGACCAAAGTAGCTCGTCTACTCGGCTATGTTAAAGTTATTGTCATGGGGCAAAAGGGTAAATTTGCCCCCTGGTGATACTATTGGATGCATGCCATGTGTTTAGGGTATTGCAATGGTCACAAGATCTCATCCGTTGGATGGATGTTCTGACTCTATTTAAGGGGGTAAATTTCATTACCTCATTTCATTTGTTCCATTTTTCAAGTGAAAAAGAGAGAGCGAGCGAGCGGGATTGGGGCTTTGAAGAAGGTGTTTTAGGTTGCTTGAAGATCGTCTTGTTTTTAAGTAAGCTTCAAAACTTTTCCCAATCTCTTTTGAAATCTCTCGTTTTGATCTAGAATTATGTCTGATCATGATGGAGAACATGTTTCTGAGCCTAAGGCTGATTCTCGAGGGGTGAGGATAGAACCTACCTTTAACCCCCTATTTCTAAAAACTGGTGTTCCTTTGGTGCCTTTCTAAGAATCAAGGAGAGTTCCTGCCAAGGTAGTTCTAAGGGAGAACGCTCGGTCTCCTAGGCCTTTTGACGCGCATACACTTAGGAGTAAATTAAGCAGCTACGACTTAAAGCTTCTTCGAGAGCGTTGTGAGATTCCGTCAGTTGTAAAACTTAGACTTCCTGACGAGGATGAATTAGCTAATATGACTACGATCGACGGGATAGGTGTTTATTGGGACATGTTTCTTAATGGTCTTAGGGTTCCTCTTCATCCCTTTTTTTATCAAGGTTGTTAATGCCTATGGGCTTGCGCCCGACCAATTTTCTCCACACGCATGGCACTTTATAAGATTTTTCATTCATCAATGCATAAACTTGGTCTGAGGCCTAGAGTTAGGGTGTTCAGATGGTTCTTTACTATCTGTACGATCACTAAACAGGTAGGTTGGTATTTTTTGAGTCGACGCCCAAAGGCCGAGGCCAACTTATTCCCACACCCGCCCTCATCCAACCATCATTGGAAAGAGAGGTTCCTGTTTGTCAAATTGGCCAAGTCTCAACGGCACGAAGTGTGCAATGTGTGGCTTCCAGAGTGTGAGACTAAAGCTTGTAATAAGTTAAAAGAAAATGATTTATCGGAGACTGACCTTGATCACATTGAGAAGCTCAAAAGAACCGAGCCCTTAGAATCCAGATATCCTTTGAGTAACGTTTAACTTTGCGAGTGTGGCAGCATTTTCTCTCTTGAGCCTCAGGATTATGACGAGGAGGAAGAAGAGGGAGAGAATGATCCCGATAATGCCGTTTACAAGCCTTATGCTTATCTAACTTTTAATAGCGCTCTTACTCTTGTTTCGTGTGCAGAGATCATGTCATCTCGAGAGCTGGGGGATCCTCTGCTATTCAACACTCTTGGGGTTTTGGGGGACATCATCCCTGACGAGCTGGCCTCCGTACACGGTGTTGAAGAGGAGGAAATGCAGGACTTGGATTTTGGTGCGCTGGTCTCAGGGTCTCAGCCAAAAGTGACTCAGACGGACACTGAGGACTTCGTCTTGGGTTTGTCGGCGGCGGACAAACCCAAAGAAGCTCCCAAGAAGAGAAAAGCGCCGAGTAAAATGGGAAGTAGAGCTACGTCTTCTTTTGCTCAACTTTATGCTTCTCATCGTCCTGCTTGGGGGGTTTCTATTGAAGAATCGGTTTTCAAGTCCCCTCGCACGGTATAGGACTGGTCTAGCCATACAATCATCCCTATGGATCGCAAGACACTGTCGTCCTATGGCGTAACTGAGATTGCTAATGGGATGGTTCAGCTGATGTCACATGTTGGTTTCTTCTCTTCTTATTATTGAAAGTTTCAATATAATTCTAACTCTGGTCGTGTAGGCTATGGCACAGGTGCAGATTGGAGCAGAGAAACTGATTGCTGCAGACAAAGTGCTGGATGAAGAGAAAAAGAAAGTTATGATAGAGAATAACTTTCGCAGGGAGGCCTAGAAGAAAGTTGACGATTTAAGCAAGAAGATGGAGCGACTGGAGCTGGCCAACACTGGTTTAACTGCCAAGAATGCCAAACTCTCAGCTCGTGTTACTCATTTAGAGGCCGAGAAAGCATCGGTCGCTCTTCAGGTTGTTCAACAATTTAAGAGGTCCAAGGCTTTCATAGACCAGCGCTACTCGATTCGAATGGGGCACTTGTGCTTGGTTATAACGAGTGCAAGAGTGATGTTTCCAAAGATCATCCTGATCTTGATATGAATATCTATGAGCACAAGTTTGCCCGTGAGGTTCCTGTTAAAATCGAGCGTCGAGCTGAAGAAGCCGAATGAAGAAGGCTGTGAGTTCTCGGTCGCTCACTAGTCCTTCTGTTAGCCACAGCTTGGGTGTTTTCGGTCCAGCATCTGGGACTATTTCAAGACAGGAACTTCATGAAGCGGGGGCAACAAGGGAATGTTGCAGAATAGACTAGGATTGCCTTGTATGGCCTAGGATAGTCCTTTAGGATCCTTTACTACACTTTTTGTATGGTCTTCGAGCCTATTACGTAACTTTTCATCTTTAATGCAATCAAGGCTTATTTTGTGCTTGTTCTTGTTTGTTAAAGTGAACATGCGAATCTTTTTCCATTTATGATGAAGAAAGATACATTAATTGCTGAGCCAAGTCCAAGAAAACGGAAAAATAACTTCGAACTGCTAGGCTGTATAAAGCCGTAGAGTAAAAAAAAAACAATTCTAAAGCATGAGCAAGATCTAAAACAAGAGCAAAAACAATCATAGAGGCGGTAGGGTATGGGCCCCCTCGGTCTTGCTCATGCGTAGTAGCGCCTTAAGTTCACTGCATTCCGCGTGCGAGGTATGGCTCTTCCATCGATGTGCTCTAAGTGATAGGCGCCTGGGCCTCCTAGCTTGACCACTTTATAAGGACCTTCCTAGTTAGGTGCCAACTTGCCAACCGCTTCGTGCCATGCCGAAGCTTCGATTTGGCGCAAGACGAGGTCGCCTACTCGGAATGCGCGATGTTGGACTCTCTGGTCATAGAATTTGGATACTCGATGCTTGTAGGCTGCAAGGCGCACTGCCGCTTGTTCACAACGCTCGTTGAGGAGGTCAAGGTTAACTTAGAGGTCTTCTTCATTTTGGACAGGATCGTGGGTTGTCAGCCAAGGGATGGCAATCCTACTTCAACGGGAATAAGGGCCTCGGTCCCAAATGATAAATTGAAGGGAGTTTCGCCCGTAGAGGTTCTCGGCGTCGTATTGTAAGCCCAGAGGATTTTGGGTAGTTCATCTACCCATAGTCCTTTCGCTCCATCCAGCTTTTTCTTTATCCCTTGGAGAATTGTACGATTCGTAACTTCAGTCTGCCCATTGGTTTGTAGGAGTCCCACGGATGGCACCAAAATGTTGTAGATGAAATTTGGAACTTGCTTCGTGAATGGACCTGCACAGCAAAGACAACACCGGTGACTTGTCGGAAGGATTTCCGGCAAGGATTCTCCGATGCTTAAGTCAGTAGAGATACTTAAGATGTGTTTTGTCTAGACTTGGATTAAGTCACTTACCTTTTTTGTTCTCCTTCTCTCCCTTTTATAGAGTCCCCCTTAGTGGATAGTTACTCCCCATTTAATTCGGGAGTTACCAGACTAATGAGAGGTTACTCTTATTAATGGGTAGTTACTGCTATTAACTAGGGATTATTCCCATAACGGATAAGAAGTGGGAAGGTGGGCGGTTACCACTTCCTACTTCTCCATTAAGGGAGTGGCAGTTTTGAGAGTATCAGGTGGTGACACGTGTCACCATCTTTTAGGTGGTATTTTCATCCCATATCACTGTGTAATAACCCAAATTTGCTTAGTTAACTTTAAAACAAATAAATCACTTTGTACTCATATATAAATAGTGGTAACTAGGGTGGATGGAGGGGATATGATTTCAAAGTTTGACGTCTTATTTGGAAGAAGTAATTCTTTGGGCAAATCATTTCCTTAGAAGGAAGGGGCTGTTTTTATAATATTAAAGTGTTAGTAGGTAAATGTAAACAAAATAAAAGAAAAGGGGATTAGGGAAGTGCCGTAAAAAAAGAGTATGGGGACTGAAGGATTGAAAAAATGGGTTTGGCTGTGAGAACAAATGGGAAGCGATAGAATTGGAGCCTTAGCGACTGAATAATTCATCGAGGAAAGGAAAAGAAGAACATATTCAAAGGTAAGTTCTAATTTGAAGGTTTCTTATGTAGTCACTCACCTTCAGATGCAAGAAGGGATTTAGACCAATTTTTATCTTCCTCCCTATTAACTTTGTTGTCACAGATGTTTGTCAATTATGAGGTAATTGATTTTGGTTATGCTCTAGGGTTAATTTTGTGTTAAATTGACAAGTCTTAGGGTTAGCGCTTGGGTATACTTAAGGTTAGCTTCATGGTTTGCTTCTAGAGCATAAATCTTACACTAAATCAACTATATATTTTTTTAATTATGCATAGCCGTTGGACTGACTTGTAATCACTACTTCTCCCCTAGTATCTCTCTATGTGTGTGTGTGTGTGTGTGTGTGTGTGTGTCTGTGTGTGTAGAGAGGGGGGAGGGAAGGGGGGATGAGTCAGTTGGAGGGAATGGGTAAGGGAAATGATAGATCTGCCCATGCGAAAATGTCATGTGTAGCATATGCAGACTTAATATCCGATTTTGAATGGCCATCCAATATTTGCCTCGTTCGCAATACTTTTGTTAAGGTCAGGGTATATTGCAAAAGTTGCAAATATGGAGAGCTACCTACAAAAACGTGTAAACCACAGGAATAATTTTGTATTTAACCCATAAAATTTTGAGTAAATTACACACAGCACTCTTGAGGTTTGCCATAAACTAAGCTCGTACTATCTTTTTCTATTACACTCCGTTCCCTAAGTCTCTATTTCTCTGACGGTTTTAACAGTGTGATCTAAAAAGACATTATTGCCCATATAGATTACATACACAGTGTTGCCTTGGATTTTGGAGGGAAACTGAGAAGTCTGGCTACAAATATCGAGATAGGGTAAAATGGAATCAAAATCAATCGCGATTTTGATCCTGTTTCTTCAAGCGTGGGAACACGACAGCGATGTCAAATAATCCTCGAATTAAGACTGTGGTCCTCATGTCAAACGTGAAGGTATGTTACCTAAACTCATAGCCACGATTTCTTCTACCTTTCTTCATCATTTTGAAACGTTTGCATGATTATTGACGACGAAGCCCTGATTTGAAGTTTTTGCTTTTTTTTTTTATAATTATGTGCATGTTTAAATTGAATCCCTATAATTTGCAGTCTACTAATCGATGCCCTAAATGTAGCCCTAGTAAAAAGCACTAATTAGAGCCCTAAATTCAATTCCTAATTAGAGACCTAAAATGAATTTGTAATTTAAATCCTGATTGAATCCCTAATTTTAGGACCAAAAGTTAGGACCCTCAAATTGAAGCCCTAATTTGAATTCATTGTTGAAACCCTAAATTGAATCCCTAGCCCTAATCTGAATCCATACTTGAAACCGTAATTCCAATCACTCATGGGGGCCATATTCTGAATCTGTAATTGAAACCTTAAAACCTTATTTAAGGACCTAAATTAGCGACCCTTAAATTGAAGCCCTAATTCAAAGGTATAATTAAAGCCCTAATTGACACCTTAGGTAAAACCCTAATCCCAATCTGAAATTGAAGACCTAATTGGTGCTCTAATCAAAATCATTCCTTGAACCCTAATTCGAACCAAATTCGTGGACCTAATTGACAACTGAACTAAAGTCCTAATTGACAATAAATTCAAGCCCTAATTAAGAACTAAATTAAAGCCCTAATTAACAAGTACATTATAGGACCTAGTTGACAACTTAACTAAAGCTCTAATTGACAACATTAAAGCCCTAATTAACAGTTAAATTAAAGCCCTAATTGACAACTAGATAAATATTATTTCTAATTATCTTACAGATTTGCATAGTAAAAGGAGACATACCCTGCTGGTCCAATATTGTAACACAGTCAAAGAGATTGATGATGTCGATCCTGATAGATACAACTATTTAAAGTTGCTAACTGATGCAGGTGAGCTAAGTTTGAAAGACCTTCCCCTAAGCTAGGTATATGTATTCAGATGTATGCTATAGCAGGGACAATTACTTAAAGGTTTATGGTGGGGTTATGCAACTAGTGCATGATGAGTCCCAATGGCAGCCAGCTTCAGGGGAACCCTTGTAACCTTCAACATTGAGAAGGTTACCTAGAAGGTCGTGAAAGGAAAGGAAAAAAGGCTGTTGATGAACTTATTAGGGAAGGTAGAAGGTCATGCACTGTCGAATGTGTAATTTGCAAGGATATTGGGCCTAACAAAAGGACTTGTCAGAGGGCACCTGTGAGAAGCATTAGTAGGGGCATTGCTGCAAGCAATGCACGAGGTGGCAACCAAACTTTTGGTAGTCAAGTTGGACACATTCAAGTCAGCATAGATACGGATGTTAGTGTACTAACTATAGTAGTTTTCACATGATTTACTTTTTCCCTGCTTGCAGTGTTGTTTTCTCATTATGATTTGATGTACTTTTGAACATGGGGGACCTGATGTGGTGGCTCTTAGTCAGTCATCACACACACACACACACACACACACATATATATATATATATATATATATATATATATATATATATATATATATATATATATATATATATATATATATATATATATATATATATATAGGAGCTGATCCGTTGATAGCGCCAGCAAAATAGGCAAAGTTACTAGCGCGATCTGACCGTCCACGCACGATCTGTGGACAGTCCAAATCTTTTTTGTACATTTTTTTAAGTCCGTCCGCTACATTATGTAGCGGACAATTTTATGACAAAAATACCCTCCGAGTCCATCCGCTACATTATGTAGCGGACTAGTTTTTGGACCTTTTTTTCTCTTTCTGTCATTAATGTTTTGACTTCTTTCTCTCTCCTCAATTCCCAATTATATCTGTCCGCTACATAATGTAGCGGACAAAACAATTATGAAAAGAGAACTCTTCTCTAGAAAAAGACAACCGTGTGTCAGATCTAGAAAAAAAGAGAGACAACCCCTCTTTTCTCTCTCTTCCTCATCTCTCATCCTTTCCATCTTCTCCCTCTCCCCCGTACCCATTCTCTAAAGATGGCAGATCTTGAAATGAGCTCTCTTCTTCCTCTATCTCTATCTCCCCCTACGGAAGATATTTGCGGCCATAGCAACGGAAATTGCTTTTCTCAGGTTTTACGAATTGTGGGGATTTGATGGTGAGGCAATTTCTTGGCTCGCCCATTTCACCTGAACCAGTATTCTTTCCTCTCAAACAAGGGAAAGTCCCCACCACCATGGTTGCTTGCGTTCAAGCTTCAAGAATGAACACTTGTGACCCAAAGAGATCCCAGCTTGAAGACCATGTTTACGTAAAATAATGCCGAATGAAACTGAGAAGGGAGAGAAACTGAGAAGAGTACTGCCTTATTTATTCGCTACATAATGTAGCGGACACTTGTGACCCAAAGAGATCCCAGCTTGAAGACCATATTTACGTAAATTTGTCCGCTACATAATGTAGCGGACTATTGATGGCTGATGTACAATTTTAATGCACGGCTCAAAGGGTTTTCAGTTAGAGTTGTGGATTACATTGTCATTCAATTGTTTAGATGGCATTACTGCTTTTTTGATTCACACTTGTTCCCTAAAAGGGTCCCGAACAAATCTTCGTACAGTTTTTCTAACTGTAACCAGCCAACCAATCTCCATTATGGCCTAAAGGGTGCCATCTTGATGCCATCCATATCACTTCCACACCCCTAACTCCCCCTACAAGTGTACTCAAAGTTGGGCCTTTTGCGTTTTAGCCTTCAAGCAAAGTTCCATGCCTTCGTTGAGATTCTGAGAAGAGCAATTCTGTTTGCTGTGTCCGCAAATATCTTGTGCAAGGGGAGAGAGAGAAAACAGAGGAAGAAGAGAAAAAAAGATCTGGACCATCCACAGATCGTGCTAGCAACTTTGCCTATTTTGCTAGCGCTATCAACGGATCAGCTCCCTATATATATATATATATATATATATATATATATATATATATATATATATATATATATATATATATATGATGACTTTTGTGCAGATTGTTGTAACTGAAGATTAATTTTATAAAGATTTTCTGAAGATTCCAGGACACTATGAAGATTCATTTTGTGAAGCTGATTGAAGATTTTGTCAATGGAGGGGATTGCTATGACTGAAGACAAATATTTAAAGTTAGAGTCACAGTGGGAATATGTTAATTGTAGGTTACAGTTATGTTGACTACATCTGAAAAATTTGTAAACTTTAGGTTTCAATCAACTTAGTGCTTTTATCATGTTTGTAAACATGAGTGACGTAAACTCAAAGCGTCTGCACAATTAAACTTAATGCTTTTTTCATATTTGTCACAATGTTGACTGTGGTTCAATGCTTTGCAAAGTGTTAGTGTGTTTGTTCAATTTGTGCAGTTGTGTGCTTGACAGAGGTTGTTTATTTGTGAGTTTGGCAGTAAGTTGTGTTGTTGTGTGTTGCAACATCATTAGTGTAGTGTGTTTGAAGTAGTTTGAGCAGGTTATGAGTTGCAGGCCATTGTGTTTGTGTACTATGTTTGAGCCGTGTGATTGTGCACTGTATTTTAGCAGTGGTTTTGTGCAGTGTATTGAGGACTTGGGTTGAGCACTTGTTTGAGCAGGTTGTGTGTCCAGTTGGTGTTTGAGCAGGCTATGAGTTGTAGGCATTGTGTTAGAGCACTTGGTTTGTGCGGTGTATTTGTGTAGTGTGTTGGGGACTTGGGTTGAGCAGTTGTGATAAGCATTTTGTGGTTTGGGCACATTTTCGTGCAGTGTATTTGTGCAATGTGCACAAACCACTAAAATCAACTTAAACCGTTACAAATCACCCTAAACCATCACATTCATTAATAAGAATACTAAACATAAATACTTCATTCAATTTAATTGCAGACATTACATGAATCTTAGAAAATTACAGAATGCCAAATTATAGAAGGCCACATTAGTTACATTACATAACCACACACCAAATCCCTCATTTTTTTAATGGCAAAAGTTATCATCAACATACACATCCATGAGAAAATTAAAGAAAAAATAACCAACAAGTTCATCATTGCTTGATTAGATTCAATTAACTGCAATTTTTGTCTGCTTATAGCTTCATTTGACTCAAACAACTGCAGCTTCGATTCTTGATTGGTTTCAGGCCTTTGAATATCTTCTTAAATATCAAATGAACAGATGATTAACCTTCCACTTGGCTTCAGGATTGCACCAATTGAACATGTTACATCCACCACTTGCATAAGTGAAGAACAACTTCTCCTTACTTGGCTTCTCATCAAATTCAACAATTTTTAGATTTGCGCTCTTTCTACAGTATAACAAATCATGTAATTAAACCACAAATCCAATCATTCCTCACTATTTCCTGACCTTGACATTTTTCTGTTACAAGTGAAAGAATAAAGGGAACGAAGGAAAGAAGAAGGGGAATGAAGAAGGGTCTGCCAAAGGGAAGAGAAAGAAGGGAAAAAAACCCAAAAGGACAAGTTTGGTTTTGAATCAACCAATGGAGGGCAGTTTGGGTATGAAAAAAAGAAAAAAGTGGTATGTCAGGAAATTTGCAAACGGAATTAGCATTCCCGTCAGATTTGTGTAACTTCATGAAATGCGGGTACAAACTTCAAGGAGTGAAGTGTAATAAAAAAAGATAATAAGAGTCATTTGTAATTTATGGCAAACCTCAGGAATTCCTTATACAATTTACCCTAAGAATTTATTGTATATTGTGTGTCTTTTCAAGTTCCCTTTATGCCCTCCTCTTCGTACTTTCTTGTGAGAGTAAATTTGAATCGCCCCTTATCTCCAACAAGTTCTACTTTAAACTTGGAAAAAGGGATCAAGATTTCAATATCCATACATCCATAGTACGATTCTCGGGGTGTAGTGTTGAATCTGAAGCAAGTTGTGTTCTTACAATATGGAAGCTATCATTTAAATTTTTTATTATTGTTTTATAGTTTGCTTGCTGATTCCCCTTTACGTCTTTCCAGTCTATTTAAAGTGGTGTTGATTGTTGCAAATTAGCTTATACATATGTTGTTGTCATCATATTGCATCATATAAAGATATAATAGACGAAATATTGTGCGTTGTGGAGGTGATACATAAGCTTTTTCAGTATTCTTTTTTCCAGTTTACCCTTTTTAATTTTGTGACTTGTCATCCCCTTTTACTTGAGCAACACATCATCACTTTTGTTTTGGTATCATGTTCCTTTTTCTCATCTACTTATTAAAGTCACACATGCATCATGATTCTTTACCGTAATTTATTATTAAAAAATTTGCAGGCATTATTAGTATGATTTTACTAAAATTTATAAGGATATAAAATCAATGTTGCACCTTCTAAAACTCTATCTTCTCAATATACTGACATATTAGGTCTTAATTTTCACAACTAATATCTCAAAAGTACCTTAAAAGCAAAATAAAATCTTACAAATGTAAAATACGAAAAATCATGCATGAAATCAAAGATAAATTATTCACAAATTAAGACCTTTCGAAAGTAATTAACGAAGTGGTATGGCTTAATTTTTGAAAATACTTTATATTTATTATTTTTAATATTTTTTGAGTGTTTATTTTTTTATCTTAAAGTATTTTTGAGGTGTTAATAATTAAAAACAAGTCATAATATATTGATACATTGATTAGGTAGAGTTTTAAAAGACGTAAAATTGATTTTCTACTCATATACGGTAAACTAAAAATTATGGCAACAATAACTAAGCATTTTTAAATATTAAATCAAAGTAAAGAATCATGATTTATGTGTAATTTTAATATGGATAAAAAGGAAAAAGGACTTGAGAACAAATATGATAATGTGTCAAAATTGGCCTCAAATTTTAAATTGATTTTCTACTCATATAGAGTAAAATAAAATTATGGCAACATTAATAGCTGTGAATTTTTTAATAATAAATCAAAGTAAAGAATCATGACGCATGTATAATTTTAATAAATATAGACAAAAAAGGAAAGGACTAAAAAAACAAACATGATGATGTGTCACAAAAATTGGCGTCAAATTCTAAATTGAGAATCATACACACCAATACATACAAAGAAAAAGAGAATGAAATCAAATATGACTTACAAATAAAGATCTTTCTTTTCTATTTACAAAAATAATGTACAAAGCCAAAAGATATTATAAAATACTAACATGACAATTTACTTAAGAAATTAATTTTAACTATGTGACATCAACTTCTAAATTGAGAATCATATACACCAATAAACGCAAACAAAAAAGGAATTAAACTCAATATGCCTTAACTCTTAAAAATAGTTAAAATATAAAAATGACGGTTTAATTCCACAAAAATAATTCTTACGATTAATGAATTAGACATAAACAAGCGTAAACGTTCATGGCATTACTTGCGCAATATGTCACCCCTTCTAATTATGTGACACACCATCCTATTTGTTTTCGTGTCTTTTTCTTCTTTACCCCAACTTAGTAAAACTTTAATATAATAATTATTAAAAACAACCGTAGGCTAATTTCTCTATTTTTTGTATATCTTATAATGATTAAAAAAATAATTGTACACCTTCTAAAACTCTACCTAATTAATATACTCATATAGTTAGGCCTAATTTTTAATTTAACACATCAAACGTACTTTAAAATAACAAAAATAAAATCTTCAAAGGTAAAATACTAAAACCATTCCTACTTTTTTAACACTTTGGTACGATTTATTATTGAATTCAGTTGGTGTAGTTGTCCCGATATTTGTAAATCGTATAAAATAGAAAAATCTTGCATAACTTTTAAAAATATGCTACAGACGTAAAATTACGTATTAGGCTTTGATTTTGACTATTAACACTCAAAAACACTTTATAGAATTTAACATACTACGAGAATCACATATAAAACTAAATATTATACTCACAATTAAAAGGGCATTTTTTTCATTTTAAGGAAGCAATATACAAATAAAAAATAATTTAGTTTATTAAGAGTGTGTTTGGAGTTATGAAATTGAAGGGATTTCATTTCAAATACTTAAATTTTCTTATTTGGAACCCTAAAAAAAGGAATTAGAATTGAATTTCATTGGATTTATTTCTATAGCGTGAATCTGATGTAAAATGGTCGGATTTCGTTGGATTTGAATTTACTTGAATTAAAAGTAATTATTTATCTAACTTACCCAATTCAGAATTTTTCCAACAATTAACCTACCACCGTCTTCACTGTGCTACTTCCACACCACATTTACTAAAACCACTGGCACCACAACTTTTGCCACCGTTACCACCATCACGACCATCACTTTTGCCACCACCATTACCACCACCGCCACTACCATTACTGCCACCACCATCACCACTATAATCGCTACCGCTATAGTACCGCCGCCGCCGCCACTACCATTACTGCCACCACCACCATCATCGCCAGCACTACCTTATTATCATAATATCAAAATATATGTTTATTTAAGGAATTAGTTTTACCTGAATAGCTCATACTTTAAAATGAAAATCATATACACCTGACAAATGCAAAGAAAATGAACCACACCTTATTTGACTTAATGATAAAAAAAAAATGCCAAAAATAGAAATTTACTTAACAACTGAATTTTTAGTTAGATTACCTCAATCTCTCAAACTGGTATACTCCTTTTAAATGCAAGAAGAAAAAAAGGGAAAAAATAAATATAAGTATCAAGTCATAAGCACTCAGCGTCATAAATAAAATAACTAATAAGATTTTATTAGATTATTTCAAAAAACTCTTACCAAGAAATAATATAAAAACATGAGAGACAAAATTATATATTGAAATAAATGTAATATCTCATAAGTTGGAGATTTTTTTTATGCTATACTTAATTAATAAACTAAATTACTGGTACTTAATTATGACTTTTATCACTTAAAGTATTCAACAAGATAAGAACCAAAAATCTAAATTGCAATTACTAAGTAAGGATAAAATGTTTTGTACTTTTACTTGCACTTTAGAAAAACTCTAAATAAGAAATTAAAGAATGTGAAAACATGAAAGATAAAATAATATATTGAAATAAATGTTGAAGCTTACTAGGAGTTGATATGATTACTAGCACTTAAATAAACTTCAATTATAAAAGATATTAGTAATCATTAGAATAAATGTTGTAGTTCATAATTCCGGATATAAAATTGCTTTATACTCTTACTCAATAAATGAAATTATTAGAACTTAGACACTACAATAATTACCTAAATATATTATAAAATTAGAACTCAATCAACAATATACAATGCAAAAAGATAAAGTAGGTGAACATATAGAAGAATTTTTTTGACTCTGCGTCATTGCATCTCCTTCTATATGATAAACTAGAAGTGAACAAAAGTTTTATCTATTAGACATATCCTTTACTAAATGGCATTGCAGTATAATAATCACCAAAAGAGAACCGTATGATCATTCTTTTAATATTATCTTTAACTATCATGTGTAATCATACAGTATTTTACAAAGGTAATAAATGTGAAATTAGTCCGGTATTTACTATTTGAAACATTTTCGGTTTTATGCTTTTCTTTAGTTTCTTTTGAGTATGATGATACTTATATGTGAAATGCCTGAATGTGGCATATTTTGAATTTGATGGTTTGCTTCACGCGAATACAAATAACGCTTAGCTCAAAACCATCGATATAATGCTTAAACAACTAACTTTAACTCTACCAAATATATTGACACTTAAATGTACAAAAGCGTTATGTATTGTGGATACGACATATAAACTTAATTTAGTGTTCTTTTTCCTTTTTTCCCTTTTAAATTTTGTAACACAACATTACCTTTTAGTTATGTAATACATCATCATGTTTGTTTTAGTATCACATTCTTTTTCACCTCTACATGTTAAATTCACACATGCATCATGTATCATGTCTCTTTACTATAATTTGTTATTAAAAAATTCGTAACTATTATTACCATAATTTTACTAAACTTTATAAGAATAGAAAACTAATTATGCACCTTCTAAAACTCTACCTATTCACTATACTAACATATTAGGTATTATTTTTCACTACTAACTCCTTCAAAGTACTTTAAATCAAAATAAAATATCAAAAATATAAACACGAGAAAATCGTGTATGAAATAAATAATTCACATATTATGATCTGTCGAGAATATTTATCAAGTGATATGACTTAATCTTTTTTATCATAATTTTTTTTTGAGGTGTTAATAGTTAAAAATAATACCTAATATGCTGATACATTGATTAGGGAGAGTTTGAGAAAGCACATATTTGGTTTTCTACTCACATAAGGTAAACTAAAGTTATGGCATTAATAGCTATGAACTTTTAAAAAATAAAAATCAAAGTAAAGAATCATGATGCATTTGTAATTTTAATAAATATGGATAAAAATGGAAAAGGACCGGAAAACAACCATGAGGATGTGTCACAAAAATTGACCTCGAATTTGAATTGGGAATCATAAACACCAAATCATGTATGAAATCAAAGCTAAATAATTCACAAATTAAAATATTCAAAAATAATTTACAAAGTGATATCACTTAGTTTTTAAAAATATTTTTAAATGTTGTAATTTTTTTATCTTAAAGTGTTTTTTTAGGTGTTAATAGCTAAAATTAAGTCCTAATATTTTGATGCATTGATTAGGTATAGTTTTAGAAGGTGTAGAATTATTTTTATACTCATATAACGTAAACGAAAATTATGGCAACAACACTTACGATTTTTTTTTAATAATGAATCAAAGTAAAGAATCATGGTGCATGTTTAAAATTTTAACAAATATGTATAAAAAGGACAAGAACTCGAAAACAAACACGATGACGTGGGACAAAATTGAACTAAAATTTTATATTGTGAATCATAAACACCGATACATGCACAAAAAAAGAAAAGGAATCAAAGCGAGTATGACTTACAAATGAAGATCTTTCTATTCTATTTACAGAAATAATGTAAATATAACAAAGCCTTTGTACGTAAGTACTATTTGATGATCAACGACACTTGAGCAGAGTTGTTAATTCGTTTTGCTGGGCAAGTTATGCAAGTATAACAAAGCCTTTGTACGTAAGTACTATTTGATGATCAACTTGTCCCCTAACCTGAGTTTTCATACTTTGAGAAGTTAAAGGGTAGAGAACTAATGAACATTGCATGGTTGGTGTCAGCTAAACTAGCTGGTGAAGTCTGTTTTCCTGCGACATTAAGGATTGAGGAGGGGTGTGACCTCCCATCATGTAGCCCGGCCCAGGAGGCATCTAATTGACTAAAAAGAAAGCATAATCAGGATGGACAATCCACCTGAATCCCATTATATTTTTCAAGAACAGTTGGATTAATATGGAAGAGTGAAACTGGTGCGGAATTATATGACCGGATTCCATGACGGCTGAAGATCTTTATGATTGTCAAGCATCTTACGCCTATTACCAAACATTAAATCCACAACTTTTGTTGTCATTGAGTACAGAATATGAAATCAGAAAGTTTTATTACACACGACAAAGAAATCATAGCATATGCATGAAGACCACAAGTGATCACCAGCATGCTACAAGCAAATTCTGAGGGCTAGCAGAAGTAATGAAGATGCACCAACTAGTAGTTTGGAATTAAGCAAGTGGGTAAGAAGCCATCATGGCTATGCCACATTCACCTTCCTTGGCAGCAACGTCCCTTGCAATCCTAATGTATCCATCGTAGCCCCAGCTATTGCCCCATGAATTCTTTAGCAGCCAAAACTTTTTCCCATCATCGGTTACTCCGTACCCAACTGCCGTAACACCATGGTCTAACTCAGTGCCACAATCTTCCGAAAAGACACCGCTCGCGTAGAACTGGAAACTCATGCTACTCGCATCGATGGCAACGGAAACTGGTTGATGAGCTACAGCACTCAATAACGCTGACTCGTTATTAGCAGGCACGTTTTGAAAGCCATTGATACTGGCCGCAATGGTGACATTAGTGCTACAATTTCCATTCGCTGCCTTGTACGGGTAAGCAGTTTCATTAGCAAGGCCACCGTTGTTTATTATGAATTCCATTGCAGTAGACATATATCCACCATAGCAACCATAATTCACACCATCTCTATCGCAGTCAACAAGTTGTTGCTCGGATAATGAGAGCAATTTATCAGTTGAGATCTGAACGATTCCTTCCATGGATCCAACCGTTGAAAATGCCCAACACGATCCTGCAATTTTATTTTTTTTTGTCATTCATTGAATAACAAAATGTTAAAGTTAGTAAAGCTAAAGCATAAATAAGAGAAAGGCACGTTAAAAATTAGTCCTTCCTGCGCCTTACCACACATTCCTTGGTCCTTAACGGCAGTAACAGCCCCTTGGTCCCTCCAATCTATGGAAGGTGGAACCTCAGTCACGCCTTCGTACTTAAATGTTGTAGGTTTGGGTGGCATTGGGGGAATCTTGTATCCATTGCGAGAACGAAACTCCTCATTTGTTAGGTCTGCAAATGCATTGACCCCTAACTTGTACGTGTGAGTCTTGTCCTTGTTAAAAGTCTCGATGAACTCCACATTGTCATTGTAAACCTTGGAACGAATGTCCTCGTCCAATTCATCCTTGTACACACGTCCATAACGAGCCATCCACTGCTTGTGTGTTAGTTTCCCTGGTGCTTCTTCGCTCAAGGAGCGAGACGTGGTTAGAGAAGCCCACATCCCCAGGAATAAAAATGTTGCAAGAAGTACCTTCAGAGCCATTGTTGATACTTGATGTTTGTGAATCAGAAGGCACACTTCATTTTGTTGAGATGTTGATATACTTATATAGCTGCGTTCGAATCAAGCGACAAGATATGCATGCGACAACGCACGAAATTACCAAAGTTGAACTTGGGAGATGTCGCTCCAATATAATTCGCCGTCTACTCTGTGCTTTGTGCGACATTTTGTTCCGTTATGGGCGGCATTTTTCCCAATGTTTTGGACCTTATCATTGGCTTCTCAGAAAGCATTACAGTAACCTCTTTAACTTATATGTTAACTTAATATGTCTTCGTTTGACTTCAGACATAGGAAAAGTGAGTCTAAACAAGTAGTGAAACATACAATGAACAAAAGCCAGCATTAATGAAAAAAAAAATTTGTCACTTCAGAAGATATCGTAGCTGCCGGACAGTGAAATCATTGTCATGTTGCGACCATTGAGATAAGGAGAATTTGGAATCGACTTGTTTTATGCTCAATATGTGTTATCTTCCGCTTCAAAGAAAACTGCTAAGTTATGAGAAACAAGAAACCCAATTATTGGTGCCATCGAGCCTTTTGAATCCTGAACACTTGACTTGTGAATCGAACAAGGACATCGTTATCCTGAAACAATTGCAATGAACTATTGCAGGCTGTGAGTGCTTATTACCAGAACCCCTTTAATGCGACGAAGGCCTGCGCCCATGAAGTACTCGTCGATGCTTAGGGGGAAGGGCAATTTGTGACAGAGACATTATTGTTGCTCATCTTACAAAACAGCATTATTCTTGTTGCAACCTGCAAATTATTGTCATCGCTTAGTCTGTCAATATGTCCACAATGGTGCCATCAATCTCCTGTCAGAGATGATGCCTCTTGGTTCTTGCTCCAAGCTTGACATGCTTTGATAGCTCCCTCTGAATCCTCCGAGTCATGACCAAATCCTGAGAACCCACTTCCGAAATTACGAACCAACAGTTATACAACGTATATTGAGACCTTGTCAGTGATAATTGAATAGTAACATTTAACATGATGAAAAACAATATAATCTTGGAAGAGGTCGAATGGTGATCAAACATGTCTGAGAGGATGGAATTCTTCATGGCTGGCAAGAAACTATTGCACTTGATGCAAACACAAGTGAGGGAAGAATTTTGTTGCAGCTGTTTAGTTACTATATATTGGCCTAACATGGTTATCATACTCAAGACTCTTCCTCACATGCAAGTCTCTGATTACATATGAGAAGAGAAATCAAGGTGCACAAATAAACAGAGCAAATTGCTAAACACGCAAGCGGGAAGGATATGACCAAGGCCTTCCATACCCGAGCTCCAATACCATATTAAGGTACCAATTGCTTTAAGAGTTTAACTATTAGCAGTAGTGGGAAAAATCTGTTAAAGAACAAAAATAACAGCCGGCACTTTAAAATGACAAGCTGAGATGACAAAAATCCCCATGGTAACCAACTACGATTACAGGAAAGCTGAACTTCGCGTGAAAGCTAAGTCCAAGTGATCAAGCATAGATGAATCAATTTTTGATGGACTAATTTGTGGCTAAGGTTGAATTTGTATTGGAAATTGCACATTTCATGAATATATTAGTAATATGTAATAAAATGTATGAACACTACGTTGCAATAGGTAATGGAATTGAGTGAAAGATGAGAGATTCGATATTTATGGATTGAATGAAAAACCTTTTGATCTTTTGATAAGATCCTGCTTAATATTTTGTGGATCAAGGCGTTTTTGTAACTAGAAGTTTGGCACTTTTGGTGGCCTGAAGTATAATTTTTTTTAATGTATAATAAAAACCAACCTATTAAAGAAAACGAAAAAAAAAAGAAACAAAAGCAATAGCCAATGAGTGCAAGCCCATTTCTGAAAGTTGAAAAGGTGTTATTAACCATTGTTGGTAACAATTTTTGCCGCTGAGGTTCAGTTACAATGTTATACGATCGGGCCTTATGTTCAATAAAAAGGGCTTGTGCAATCATTCAATTCATCTCAAAAAACTTAAAATCAATTACAAATGAATTTTGTGATCCAAAATCGTGCTCACATCTGTAAACGAGTAGATGCAGTTCAACTTAAGTTAGTTCATTAAGAGTCAATTCCACTCAATACCTCCATTTTTGGGGTGATTGCTGTCAGAATATTTTAATAAAATAAAATGTACATGCTTTAAAAATATTATTGTTAAAATTAAGTCAAATTAAGTTAGTTCATTAATCAGTTAAAGTTTCAGAATGTTTAGAATTAGTTTTTCAAACATATAAAGCTTTTTTATATAAAAATTAACTCATCAAGATATAAGGACCCTATTCAAGATAATATTTAAGACATTCAGAGACACTTATAATATTTATAATTTTATGTTACATTTAAAATATAATCTGATGATATTTTATATTTTTGCATATTAAAAGTTTGAAATGTATTCAAATATAGTAATTAAGAATAATTTCATTTAATTGCAAACTTTTCGTTTCTATTAAGTATGTGATTTCTTTTCAAAATCTCATTTATACTTACATAGCGACTTTGTTGATCTTGCTGTCTTATTAAAGAAAAAAATTGTCCTATAATTAATTATTGATTTTATATGTTATATGGATGATTTTTTTTCAATGTTTATGTTATGTGTCAATACATATATATTTAATCAATCATAATAAATTTAAAGTAACTGTAACATAATTTTTTTGTCATAAATCTCATATGGTTTTTTTATTTTCTAAATACATATATGTTTATCTTCGTATTAGAAAGTTAGTTTTAAGAACATTATAATCAAATTCAAATCATAAAACATTAGTAAATTTAGAGTTTTAGAATCAAAATTAAATAAACTTAAAAAGTAAGGATCACATCCAAAATATTATTTTCATACCTTTAATAACTATTATACTGTCATTTATTGGTATAATGGTCTCCCTTACAAAAAATATTGTCAATTTTTTTATTGTACCAAAAGGATTCTAAAGTGAATCAATTGCTACATCATTAAAATAAAATAAAATGAAGATGAATCAATTGTTATATCATTTTTATTTTGTCAATCTCAATTGTAACATCATTTGTTTCTTTTCCAAAATCTATTTTTTTCATGTTTTAGATATATGGATTTGTATATTCATATCAAAAAGTGGTTTTAAGGATACAATAGTTAAAATTAAGTCCTGATAAGTAAGTTCATTAATTAGTTAGAGGTTCGGAATATTTAAAATTGGTTTTTCAACTATATAATGCTTGTTAATATGAAAATTAATTAGTTTTTCAACTAAAATAAGATTCATCCAAGATAATATTATTTTCGTTTTAAAGATAAATCAAATTTTACATTCATATTAGGGAGTGGTTTTGAGGTTACAATACTCAAAATTAAGTCTTAATAAGTTAATCGATTAATTAGTTAGAGTTTCGGAAAGTTTAAAATTACTTTTTTCAATCATATAAGACTTACTAATATAGAAATTAACTTATGAGGAAATAAGGACCTCATCCAAGGTATTATTTCAGACCTTTAATAATACTTAAAAAATTAGTTAGAATATTTAGAATTGTTTTTTCAACTATATAAACTTATTGATGTGAAAATTAACTTATCAAAAAATAAAGGACCCCATTTTATATTCATATTGGAGAGTGATTTTAAAGATTCAATACACAAAATTAAATCCTAGTAAGTTAGTTCATTAATTAGTTAGAGTTTCAGAACGTTTAGGTTTATTTTTTCAATTATATAAGGTTTACTAATATAGAAATTAACTTTTCAAGAAATAATGACACTATCTGTGACACCCCCAACCCAAGTGACGTCACCAGAGCCCGGTTGTCAGTCGGGAATGCATTATAAATCCTGTCGATATCGAGCAATTCTAGAAACATTCTTGAATATACATGGTTTCACAAAAAGCCATCCTTACAAAAGCTTTCATCGTAAAGCTCAACATGAGCACAGCAGAAATATTTACACAAAATGTCTAGTTCCCAGAATACGCATATCGCCGTCTTATTTTTTGGTCCACTGACTAAGCGTCTTCTCCTTCCCTTTCCTCAAAGTTTCCCCTACTTCGCCCTGATTGCCTGAAACATTACAGGTAAGGAATAAGCGCAAATCACCCAATAAAGATAATACGAGGAGCAACACAGGCAATGACGTAACAGCCTTGGGAGTAAGAATAATCAATTTAATTGATAACAAGAATTCAGAATTCCAAAGGATGACACAACATCAATTCAACGAATCCAGTAACATGTTTCTTTTTCTTTTAGACAGACTGAGTGGCTTTAAGGCCCAACAGAACAATATTATCACCACATTTAATGAACTGGACTGACCCAACTGACTGACCGACTACGATGCACGTGAACACCAAATCGCTAAGTTAAACATCAGTAAAATACAAGCCATTAAAATCACAATATTATAGTAAAGTCAAATGCAATTTAGACACTAACCGGATTGACAGGACTCAACCGACACGACTGACTCAAACCGCGTGCCCTACCTCCTGTTTGCCGGTGATTATGTTTCACTGGCCCTCCTTTCACATAATGTCCCATACTCCAGGATGTTCATCTCAATCTCAGACAAATAAAGGAGACATCAAGCATAAGAAGGGAACTCATGATGAGTGTCCCTGAATCACGATATCGCCAAAGCACACACATTACAACAATTGGACAGACTAAGGGAACCATCATATGCTTTACCTCGCATAGATGACCTTTTTGATCAATTAAAATTAAGGAGGTAGTTAGCTGTTACAGGGTGCCGGTAACCATCGTATCCGATAGGGATAAGATGTTCACCTCAAGATTTTGGAAGAGTTTCCAAGAAGAGATGGGAACGAAGTTGACCATGAGTACTGCCTTTCATCCTTAGACAGATGGCCAATCCGAACGTACCATACATGTTTTGGAAGATATGTTAAGGGCGTGCATTATTGACTTTGGTGGAGCCTGGGATGAACAATTACCCCTAATTGAGTTCTCGTATAACAACAGTTATCAGGGGAATATTGAAATGGCTCCCTATGAAGCACTGTATGGCAGAAGATGCCGTACGCCAATATGTTGGGATGTGGTGGGAGAAAGGAGATTGTCCCGCACAGAATTGTGTAAAAAAATAATAATAAGGTGAAGGTGATCCGAGAAAGGATACACACTGCACAAGATCGACAGAAAAAGCTATGTAGATAAGAGAGTAGGATGCTCAAATTTGAAGTATGGGACATGGTGTTTTTGAAAGTATCGCCCTGGAAAGGCATTATGCAATTCGGGAAGCAAGGAAAATTGAGTCTGAGATATATTGGACCATTTAAGGTTTTGGCGAGGATTGAGACGGTAGCGTACAGGCTTGAGCTACCACCAGCATTGAACCAGCTACACAATGTGTTTCATGTTTCGATGCTTTGGAAGTATGTTCCTAATCCAACACATGTGATCCAACTAGAACCAGTAGAGATTCGAGAAAATCTTTCATATCCAGAGGTACCCGTGGAAGTGGTTGATAAGAAGGAACATGTGTTACGTTCGAAAGTAATACCTGTGGTTAATGTCATTTGGAGAAATCACACGCTAGAGCAGGCCACCTGGGAACCTGAAGCGCTGATGCGGCAGCGTTATCCGCATCTCTTTGCTGAACAAGGTTTGTCTTAATTTCGAGGACAAAATTTATTTAAGGGGATGAGGGTGTGATACCCCGAACGTATCGAAAAATTATTTAACACTAAGTTGATTAATTAACGGGAATTATTTAATCGAGTAACGTCATACTGGCGTTAATTAAGTGGCGAGAAGTGGGAGTAGGAAGAGGTGTCAGTGTAGTTTTGGGGTCAAAGTGGAATTTTCCAAATCTAGAGGGGCAAAAAGTTAATTACATAAAGTTTAGGGGTCATTTTATAAACATGAAAACCATTGGGGGTCAATTCAAAAATTTTGAAAAGCATGCCCAGAATTTCTTACCAATTGCCACCTCATGCTAGGGTGGTGACTAAGTGAATGTAAAAAAATTAAATAATGGATGGTTGAATTTTCGGGTGAACAAAGAAGAGGGAAAAGAAAAAAAACCAAGAACAGAGGAGAAGAAATAGAAACAGAGAGCCAGAGAGAGAATAGAGCTCGGGCAAACGGTGAATGGAAGAAATTGTGAGAATTGTAAAGGGTAATCTCTCTACCCATTTCAGTATGTGTGTGTTGGACTGTGTGTTCAGTGTGTCTGTGTGTGCGTTGGGTGACTGGGTGTGTGTATTCTTTGTGCGCAGGATGTAGGAGGGAAGGTGATGAAGTTTGGACGGGTTGGTGGGTCATAGGGGATGAGGATGTGACTGTGGGTCTGTGCGTGTGTGTTCTGTGTGTATCTTGTAGCTGTGTGCGTGTGTTTTGTAGCATATGTGCACATGGGAGCTTGGGTGGTGTGGGTAATTCCCATTAATTAATCAACTTAGTGTTAAATAATTTTTTGATACGTTCGGAGTATCACACTATCAATGATAGCATTTCAAACTTTTAGTAATTCTTATAATAGTTATAGTTATAGTTCTATTTCTCATTGAAAACATAAAGTGATGATGTGTCAAATAAATAAACTATTTCCGTGATGATATGTCGCGTAAAGAGGGTCTCACTTCATTTATTATATATACTAGCTAATGTGTGCCTGCAAATTCACGGGACACGATGCAATATACTTTTGGCAATCATTTCTGTTCAAAAATACAAAAGAGAAAGAAAGATATACAAATTGTATCAAAACACCTTTAACACCAAATGATATTTGAATTTGGCATACCTGATGTAAGGGCATCCAACGCCAATTGCGAAAGATATAGTTCTCGATATGTTCTTTCTGGAGAGGTGACATCATTAATTACATATGAGCAATAACTTAATTAGACATGCATACAAAAACTCCCCACACAATTGACATAGGCCGTAAAAGTTATAACAAAGAAGGCACGTACCAGAGACTGTACATTGATCTTGGGAAGACATAGCCCAAGGTTGATGGTCCATGTATCTTATTCTCAAGTGCTTTCCTCTGCTATGATTTAAGATTTCTGAGCCGGGTTGCCATGTAGGTGTTCCGTATCTTTTAATGTTGAGAATCTTTTTCCTTCATGCCCTAGCTTCTCTATATTGTTCAAGTCTGATTGATGAAGGGAACCGTGCCATTGCATATAGAAGGGTGACCTAACAAAGGTTCAGTAACTATAATATTCGGAAGGATTATACTTGGAAGTAGTGTAATATCACAAAGTAAATGAGTTCAGGTTTTTTAAGGTGCTTTTCATTTGATATGGACATATAATTCACTGGTTTCATTTAAAAATCTCTTTCAACTCTACTCATTTCAAAACAGAAAAAGTTCATTTTAGAGTAGGGCATCATATCAAATTGCATTGCTACTCTATTATATAGTACATCCACTCTCAATAGAAAGGAAAAAGGTGCGAGCAAATTTAACACTTAGGGAATAAGTGTATTTCCTAGAATCTTCACATAGCTTTATGCTCAAAAGAGGTACATGGAATCCCACCCGATATAGTTAACATGTTGAAAATCACTGCTAGGACAAATCACAATATATGATCAGCCACCGATAGAAATTAACAAAAGCAGAAAAAATGAAATGCGTGAAACAGAGTTTAATCTACGACTGTCTTAGAACAGTGATAACTAAATTGGTTTCACTTGACTTCCTCAATTTGGCAATGGGAGGATAATATTTATGCTATAATACGTTATGCTAGCTATAGGAGTAATCATGCAGAGAAAAGAGGATGCCAGTTAAGGCACTTTAACTCATAACATGTGCATAAATAACTTGTGTGGCAGAAAAATGTAGCATAGTTCAAGAACTATATAACCAAAATCTGTTTTGTGGTTTAAGTTCTGGAATAATGTAGAATAGTTTCAGCAGCATTCTAAGGAATAGTCTATCTTTACTGTTTATGCACAGGACATGAGTATCATTTGGTGTGTTTAAGCTTCCTAGGAAATCTTTTATATGATGCTGATATGCGTGAAAACTACTACCTATAGGATGGTGACGTGTCACCATCTCATGACATCAAAACTACCATGCTATTCATGGAGAAGTGGGAAGTGGTAACCACCCACCTTCCCATTATCTCCTTTACTCATTATGGCAGTAACCTTTCACTTAATAGCGTTAATTTCCCACTCATAGTAGTAACCCCCCATTCATCTGGTAACTCCCTGATTAAAGGAAACAATAACTAACCACTAAGGGGGACTCTATAAAAGGAAAATGCGGCAATGAAGAAAGGTAAGCGACTTAATATGAGATTACACTGAATTCACTTTATACATCTTCTAACTTAACTGTTGGATATTTCCCGCCGAGTCACCGATGTTGTTTGTGCTGTGCAAGTCTATTCACGAGACGAGTTTTGGATTTCGTCCATAACATTTTTGTGCCATTCGTGGGACTAAAATTCGTGAATAGATCATGGCTGAAAACCCCAATCCGCAAGTCAATCAAGACGGGGCAATCGCATTGAGTTCATCATCAAACTGCTTCGTGACCTTGCTCACGGTGGAGCCACCTCCCAATCGCTTAACCGCGGCAATGGTGTGGCAGATGCTCTGGCAAGCACAATTGTTATAGCCAATGTCACCCCGCCAACCATTGGTTACCAGGTTGACCTACTGGCTGTTATTCGAACAATGCAGTGGTCAATTGAGAAAATTGTCAGCCTCCATTTAAAACCCTTGCTGCTAGAGCCCCTCATGCCTTCAAAGGCAAGACATAACTAATGCACAAAAGCAGTCAATTCATCAATGTTTGGCTTTCCCCGAAGGACCTGAAGACTCTAAAATACCTAACGGAGCAAATCGACACCAACAGTTGATACAAGTTGAAGGTGAACATTCCGATGATGAATGGTGCAATCTGCGCTCCAGGAGGCACGAAGAGAGCTACCATGAAGCTCATTCCACCAAGAACGGTTACATTCATTCTAGTGGCAACCATGCAGA
The DNA here is from genome assembly GCA_033070095.1 of Escallonia herrerae. Taxonomy (NCBI): domain Eukaryota; kingdom Viridiplantae; phylum Streptophyta; class Magnoliopsida; order Escalloniales; family Escalloniaceae; genus Escallonia; species Escallonia herrerae. The sequence continues at coordinate 40,562 of JAVXUP010000986.1, read as the reverse complement.
AAGATACACAAACGCTCCAGTCATTGTAGGGCAACCATTCTCTAAGGAAGTCAATCTTTTCCCGACTCCCTCAAATTTCAAAATGCCACCATGTGTGTAATATGACGGCATAGGAGACCCAATGGAGCACTTGGCCTGCTTTACTTTGGGCATGAATCTACATATGGTCCCTGATCAGATCATGTGCTGGGCATTTCCTGTGACGCTAAAAGGAGTTATACATGTGTGGTTCAAACACCTCGTACCTCGCTCAATCTCTTACTGGGCTCAACTGGCCGAATCCTTCCGAAGCAATTTCTTGACGAGTCATGAGCAGAAGAAGAATTCCTCAGCCCTCTTTCACATAGCCCAAGGACCAAAGGAATCATTAAATTCATACTATGCTCGCTTTAGTTCTAAAAAGCTTCACATTGATCACATAGATCCAGGAGTGACGTTTGCAGCAATGGCTAGGGGAGTGAGGCTAGGAACGGCCCTACGCTTCTCATTAAACAAACACCCACCAGAGAACATGACTAATCTCCTAGATAGGATGGAGAAATATCTATGGGCTGAAGATGATTCAGCAACCTCACAACAGGAAGAAGCGCATGTAGGAGAGAAGAGACTAGATCGTACAGAGGGGAGAGCTCTGAATGAACCCAAGCGTCCACGAGCAATCTTCCCCAAATCATTCACTCCTTTTAACCCTTATCTTGAACACATCCTTCATCAAATCAAGTCTCAAAACATCCTCAAGTGGCCAAAGCCAATGAGAGGACCGGCCAAAAAGAGAGACACTCAACTGTACTGTCACTTCCATAAGGATCATGGCTAGACGATAGAGGAGTGCAAGGTACTCCAACGAGAGATTGAAAATCTCATAACCGAAGGGCACCTCAAGTAGTTTGTCAGGACTAATGATCGACAACAGAATGGAAGAAGAAGAAACTGACAATGGATAGAGGAAGCACCTCTTAGAACTCCACAGGTGATTAATACCATTTTTTGAGGGCCAAGTGTAGGTGGACAATTCAGCTCCTCTCGAAAATCCTATGCTTGACAAGACAACTTGACGTAAGGTTCTGGCAAGCGAGCAAAAGCATCCGTAACTTTGGAATTTGACGACTCAGATCTCGAAGTAGTAATCTTACCCCACGATGATGCTCTCGTCATCACCCTTCGTATAAATGCTTATCAAGTTAAGCGTATCTTGGTTGATACTGGGAGTTCGGCCAATATAATTTTCGAAGATGGATTCTTTCAAATGGAAATTTCTATAGACTGAGTGAAACCGATACCCTCGCCCTTATATGCTTTCATGGGTGCTTCCGCGCCAATGAAGGGAATTACTTCACTCATAGTCCTTGCAGGAAAGACACTCATTCAGGACACCCAGACACTCGACTTCTTCATATTCAAAGTCATCAAGTCCTCATACAATGGGATATTGGGATGAACATGCCTTAACAAATTGCAAGCTATGGCCTCAACTTACCACCTCGTCATGAAGTTCCTTACACCAAAAGGAGTTGGTTTTATGAGAAGGGACCAGACGTTGGCTCGAAGATGTTATGTAGCCTCATGCAAAATGGAAAATACACTTTCCATAGACGATCAACGTGACGAGCATGCGATAAAGAGTGCCAAACCGGTGGAGGCACTCATCTTTATACTGTTGGTAGAATTTGATAATGACTGTTAGCTGTGGATTGGCTTCACATTAGAGCCAAACCTTCGTGATCAATTGATCTCTTTCCTTTGATCCAATATGGATGTTTTCGCATGGAGTGCTGGGGATATGCCTGGGATAGACCCATCGGTGATCATCCATCAACTTTCGGTCGAACACAAGCATAAGCCAATAATCATCAAAAAGGAAGTTGACAAACTCTTAGAGGCTGACTTCATTAAAGAAATTGACTACGCCGAGTGGGTAGCCAATGTGGTCATGGTTCGAAGGCCGGGACAGGCAAATGGAGGATATGCATCGATTACACATATCTGAATAAGGCATGTCCCAAAAATAACTATCTGTTGTCGTGCATCGATACATTAATTGATGTCACATCAGGACATGAATTGCTTAGTTTCATGGATGCTTTCTCCGGCTACAACCAGATCCGAATGCATGATGACGATGTAGCCAAGACAACCTTCATAACAGATTAAGGCCTTGTTTGCTACAAGGTCATGCCGTCTGGACTTAAGAATACCGGTGCTACCTACCAAAGGCTAGTCGACAAGATTTTTAAACCCCTTCTAGGGAAAAACATGAAAGTCTATGTCGACGACATGCTCTTCAAAAGTCTTTGCGCCTAAGAGCATAGCCGGCCTTCGATAGTGCGTTGATCTCCTTCGCAAATATCGAATGCGCCTTAACTCGACCAATTGTACTTTTGGAGTGTCGTTTGGTAAATTCCTTGGATTTATGGTCTCATGAAGAGGAATCGAAGCTAATCTCAAAAAGATCAGAGCCATTCAAGAAATGGTTGCACCAAGATGAGTTAAAGATATACAAGTCTTGACAGGACGAATAGTCACTCTTAGCCGACTCCTTTCCAAATCAGCTATTCTTTAAGGCTCTGAAGAATATCAAGAATTTTGAATGGATGGCTGAGTGTCAAACCTCCTTTGATGCATTAAAGGAGTATCTTGCATCACCTTCATTCCTCTTCAAAACTGTCTCAAGAGAAGAACTCTTTCTTTACTTTGCTAGAGCCGAATCTGCTGTTAGCGCTGTCCACATTTGAGAACAAGATGGTCGGCAACTTTCTATCTACTGCGTGAGCAACGAATGCAGAAAAACCTGCATTTGCTCTTTTAATAGCTGTGAGGAAGCTTTGACCATATTTCCAATCTCATTACGATTACAGTGCTCACCGGTAAGCTGCTCAAATGGATATTGCACAAACCTGACTTGTCTGGCCGTCCTGTCCCCTAGTTGGTAGAATTATGAGAGTTTGATATCCAATAGAAACCTTGCCCTTTAGTTAAAGGGCAAGCATTAGCAAATTTTATTGTTGAGTGTACACTACCGATTGAATATGAAGAACCTCTCCTTCCCGACTAAACTAAGTCATTCACTTGGACACTCTTCATGGATGGATTGTCCAACATGAATGGAAGGGGAGCTGGATTGATTCTTAACTGGCCGGATAGTCTCACCATACAATATGCCCTTCCCTTCGACTTCCCTATTTCTAACAATGAAGCTAACTATGAAGCCATGATAGAGGGCATGCATTTAGCCTGTGCCATGCACGCAGAATCCCTCCATGCCTACAGTGATTCCCAACTTTTTGTGAAGTAAATCTTAGGGGAATATGAAGCACGAGACCCAAAAGTGGCCGACTACCTACACAAGGCAAAGGAGGTTGCAAACACTTTCGCCCTCTTCAAGATCACGCAGGTCAGCAGAGAATACAATACCTCAGCAGATGCACTTTCATGATTAGCCTCCCTTGACCCACCAGGATTTGGCTGCACAATCCACTTGGAACTCTTACATGAGCCGAGCATCACTACACATGAAGTAATGCAAGTCGAGCACGAGCCGTCATGGATTGATCCCATCAAGGCCTACCTTTAGGACGGCACATTACCTTTCGACCGGAAGCAAGCCAGGAGCATCATCATACGCTTAGCTCGATATGCCATTGTAGAGGATGTATTATACAAGTGCTCCTTTACAATTCCTTATCTTTGTTGTCTCACCCCATCTGAGGCAAATTACGCTTTCGGAAAAGTTCATGAAAGTATCTGTGTTCAGCACATTGTTATTAAAGGCGCAGGTGCACCTAAGGCACAAAAGGTCCTTGGAGCCTAGGCGCAAGGCACAAGGCACAGGAGCGCCCCTTTTCGAAATGAGGTGCAAAATAAATAGATATTAATGCATTAAACCAATATAATTACCTAAAAATATTTAAAACATGACAATTAAATAAATTGTCAACACTATGAAAAGTTTCAAATCCAATAAGAAGTACTTAATCCTAAGTAAATATGACAACGTCATCCTTATTATCAGTGAGGGCTAAGGCGACAATGTTTTCCTAAAAAGGAGATCATAGGCTCCTTAGTCCAACTGAGATTCCTCTTCAATTTCATCTTTTTCATCTACAAGCTAAAGTGATGCAATAGATTTACTAAAAAGAGGTTAAGAATTGGGGACGAGATACTAGCAAAATAATCAATAGTGAGAGAATCGATTGATTAGGGATTTGAAATTTTAGGTACTTTTGGGGTTTACATATTGATTTATTATGTTATGAAACTAAGAATAAAAAATAATGAATGGTTGAGATGATGCCACAATGCAAAAAAAAAAAAATTAGGATTTTTGGGCTTTTTCTTATGTCTCCATCACCGCCTTGCGCCTTGTGCCTGGGTGCTTAGGCGCGTAAGGCATGTGCCTTTTCGAAGGAGCTACATCTAGCCTTAGGCGAGGCACATGAAGTGCACTTTGTGCCTAGGCAAGCACCTTTGATAACGCTACGTCAGCACTTGGGACGACGTGCATTAGCGCACAAAGTTCTCTGAAAGGGGTACTATTGGCCGAGTATGCACCGCGATGCTTTGGACTACACAAAGAAATATGATGCATGTCAATGCTTGTCTTCAATTCCTAAGCAGTCACCGAGCCCTTTATCAGTGTTGAGCAGCCCAATACCTTTTGTGATGTGGGGAATGCACATCATGGGCCCTTTCGCTCCAACCTCTGCTCAGCGTAAATTCGTAATCGTGGCAATCGATTACTTCACTAAGTGGGTAAAGGCTGAAACTCTAGCTACGATCACCGAAACAAATGTGAAGATTTCTTCTGGCGCGCTGTTGTTTGTCTTTTTGGGATCCCGCATGTGCTCGTCACTGATAGAGAAAAATAGTTCGATAACCCCACTATTTGAACATTTTGTGCCAACATATCCATCGAGCAACAGTTCACTTCCATGGCACACCCACAAACAAACAAGCAGACAGAAGTTACAAATCACACTATTCTCCAAGTGATCAAGAAAAATCTTAACAGAGCGAAAGGACTCTGGGTGGATGAACTACCAAAATTCTTTGGGCCTACGATACAACAATGAGAAGCCCAATGGGCGAAACTCCTTTCAGTTTGTCATCTGGGACAAAGGCACTTATTCCTGTTGAAGTTGGTTTGCCTTCCTTTCGATTGACAACCCATGACCCTGTCCAGAATGAGGAAGCCTTTTGAGCTAACCTGGATCTTCTCGAGGAACATCGTGAAGGAGTGCCAATACGTCTCACCGCTTACTAGCACCGAGTGTCTAGATTCTATGACCATAGAGTTCACCCTCCTGCACTTTGACTTGGCAATTTACTCATACGCCACATAGATGCTTCGGCTCCATGCGAAGTAATCAGAAAGTTAGCACTGAACTGGGAAGGACCTTACAAATTGTTGAAGTTGGAGGTCCAGGAGCCCATCACTTGGAACAAATGGATGGCAAAGCAATCCCTCGGACGTGGAATACAACTAATTTAAGACACTATTATTCATAAGCATGTCCAACGTTGGGAGCCATCCCCTTCACAGTCTTTTTTTCTTGTTCCAAATCTTGCTTATACCTAAATTAGTTATCCTTAAATTTCTTAAGTTAACTCTATGGCTTTGTACAGCCTGGCAGTCCAGTTATCTTATTCTATTCTCCTCGGCTTTACATGGCCAGCAATGTACATATCTTTGTTATGAATGGAAATCTATTTCTGAAATCACTCTTGATTGCATTAATGATGTGCAAAATAAAAGCCTTGATTACATTAAGGATGAGAATCACACACTGGGCTTCAAGGCCGTACACTAAAAGCTTGCCTACTTTGCTAGACATACAAGGAAATCCTAATCTACTTATTCTACTCTGTAGCATCTCTTTGTAACCCCATCTCATGAGAACTCCAGCCTCAGTCACAAGTAGTTGCAGCCTTATAACCTTCCCAGATCATGATCCAAAAGCTCCCACACTACGACAGACGGAGGGACTAGTCAGCACTAGAGAGATAACAACTACCTTCCGTTTGGCTTCCTCGCGTCCAATTGCATCATCTGCAGCAATCTCACGGGCAAACTTGTGTTCATAAGTGCTCAAATCGAGCTCAGGATGATCTTTTAATATCACCTTACACTCATTATTAGGGGTGAGCACGGTTCGGTTTGGGGGTCAAACCACAAACCGAACCGCTACCTCTCGGTTTGAAATTTGTGAATAGAACCAAACCAAACACCATCGGTTTGGACAGTTCGGTTTGGTCGGTTTAAACGGTTTGGCTTAGTCGGTTTGGATAGGTTTACGCCTACTTAAAGTTGTTGTTCCTTTGGACATTACTAATTGAAGTTATATTTTTCTAAATTGCACATAATCTTGTTTCGTTCGATATATAAGTTCCCATTGGTGAATGAAAAAGAGTGAGTAAAGATAAAATAGATATTGGTCACAAAAATTTTGGTGTTATAAGTGTTGTCAATATTTTTGTTTCTTTTAACTTTCAAGATTTGTTCATTTGGATTTTCTTAGTACCCTATAATTGTAATTATCAATGGAGTATTACTAAAATTATATTAATATATTAGAGGTCGGTTCGGTTCGGTTTGGAATCGGTTTCAAAAATGTGAATTGTGAACCAAACCGAACCAAAGTCGGTTTGGAAAATATGAAACCAAACCGTTAAGATCTTTAGACTGTTCGGATTGGATTGGTTCGGTTTGATTAGTTTGAGCGGGTCGGATCGGTTTGAACGGTTTGATGCTCACCCTACTCATTATAGTCGTGAACAAGTGTCCTTTTCGAGTTAGGGTAGCGTTGATCCATGAAACTCTTTGACTTCTTAAACAGTTGCACAACATGGACAGTAACTGTTGATTTCTCAGTTTTCAAGTGATCAACTGGAGCCGTCAAATCAACATTGGTAAGCTCCAACCGCTCCACCTTCTTGCTCAAGTCTTCGACATTATTCTCAGCCTCTCGACGAAAGTTATTTCCAATCATAACTTTCTTTTTCTTTTCGTCCAACACCTTGTCGACAGCAATCAGCTTCTCAGCCCTTATCTGTACCTGCGCCACAGCCTACACAAAATAGACACTTAAAAAAAACCAGAGATTTATAAGAAGCTCAAAAGTTGCAAGAAAACTTTACCTGTGACATTAGTTGAACCATCTCATTAGCTGTTTTATTAGCGGTGTAACTAGACAACATCTTGCGATCCATGGCGATGATTGCATGGTTGGAACATTCCTATGCCATGCAAGGACTCTTGAAGACAAATTTGTCAATAGATATACCCCAGCCAGGACAATGAGGAGTGTCAGGATGAACAGAAGATGAATTAGCTCTGCTCCCAGCTCTGCTCGAAACTTTTTGCTTCTTAGGATCCTTTAGACCTCAAAGATAAACCCAAAACAAAGTCTTCAGTCTCTGTTACCTTCGGTTGAGACCCTGAAACCGAAGCACCAAAATCTAAAGTCCTGCATATCTTTCTCAAAAGCATGAATGGAAGCAAGCTCATCAAGGAAAATGTCTCCCAAGACTTCTTGAGCATTGAATAGTGGCGGATCCCCTTGTGCTCTAGACAACATGATCTCTACACGGAAGATAAAAGTAATATCACTGTTAAGGGCTAGATGAGCATAAGATTTGATAAACACATTTACCAGGATCATTTTTGCCTTCATCCTTCTTGTCGAAGTCTTGAGGCTCAGGGAAAAAGATGATGTCGCACTTGCGAAGCTGAGCATTATTCAGATGGTATTTGGACTCTAAAGGCTCTACTCCTTTGAGCTTCTCAATGTGTTCAAGGTCAGTCTCTGACAAATCTCTCTCATTCAATGCATTACAAGTCTTAGTCTCACATTCAGGAAGCCATACATTGCAGACTTCATTCCTCTGAGACTTAGGTAATTTAACAAATAGAAACTTCTCTTTCCAATTGTGATTAGATAATGGTGGATGAGGAAACATGTTGCCTCGGCCTTTGGACGCTGACTTAAAAAACTACCAACCTACTTGCTTAGTTATTGTTCAAATGGTAAGGAACCATCTGAAAACTCTCACCCTAGGTCTCAGCCCAAGCTTATGACACTAATAAATGAAGAAACTTATGAAACGCCATGCGTGAGGAAAAAATTGTCCTGGCGCTAGCCCATAAGCATTCAAAACTCTAATAAAGAAAGGGAGAAGGGGAACCCTAAAGCCGTTGATAAAAAAATGTCCCAATAAACCCCAATTTCATCAATTGTGGTCGTGTTGGTTGATTCTCCCTCATCGGGTAGCTTGAGTTTTATGCTTGATGGAATCTCACAACGCTCTCTCAAAAGTTTCAAGTCATAATTGCTTAACTTACTTTTGAGCATGTGGGCATCGAAAGGCTTAAGGGATTGAGCTTTCTCCATTAACACTTCCTTCATAGAAACCCCCCTTGTCTCCTGAAAATGAACTAAGGGAACACTATTTCTAAAAATAAAGAGTCGAAGGTTGGCTCTACCCTAATGCTCTAAGTGTCAACACTAAACATGTTCACTATTTTGGTTGGACATAATTTTAGATCAAAACAAGAGATTTCAAAAGAAATTTAAAAAGAACTTAAAGCTTACTTGAAAAGGGAAGATGGATCTTTAAACTCTTAGAAACTTCCTTCGAACAAAGCCCTAAAATCGCTGTCACGGCTCACTTGAAATGAAATAAATTGAGAAAGAATAGTATAGTCTCCCCCTTATATACAAACGATAGATCCATCCAATGGATGAGATCTTGTGACCATTGAAATACCCTACACACGAGGCGTGCATCCAATGATATGATCGGGGGCAAATTTACCCATTTACCCATTGACAAAAACTTTGACAAAATCAAACAGGGATACTACTTCGGTCTTAGCCTCTGCAGAGCAGACGAGTGCATTGGACCTCATGCCTCTAGCCGAGTAGACGAGCCACTTTGGTCCTAGCCTCTGTTAAGCAGATGAGCACATTTGAACCTCACGCCTCTACTCTAAACGAGTAGACGAGCTACTTCGGTCCTAGTCTCTGCCGAGCAGACGGGCACATTTGGACCTCATACCTCTATTTTAGAAGAGTAGACCAGCTACTTCGGTCGTTGCCTCTACCAAACAGACGAGCACATTGCACCTCGCACCTCTACTCTAGACGAGTAGACGAGCTCCTTTGGTTATAACTTCTGCCGAGCAAACGAGCGCATTTGGAACTCATGCCTCTAATCTAGACCAGTAGACGAGCTACTTCGGTCCTAGCCTCTGCAAAACAGATGAACGCATTGGACCTTATGCTTCTACTCGGCCATACCAAGTAGAAGAGCCCTGAATAGGCTTCAGGCGGGTAGACGAGCCTCATATGAGCCTCTACTCGGCCAAGCCAAGTAGACGAGGGGTAAAGGGGCCTATACTCGGCCAACCCGAGTAGACGAGTATAGAATGAGCCTCTACTCTCATCCAAGCAGAGTAGACGAGCCTCGAATAGGCCTCTACTTGGCTAGGCTTAGTAGACGAGCCTCAAATAGGCCTCTACTTCGCCAAGCCGAGTAAACAAACCTTAAAGGGTCCTCTACTTGGTCAACCTAAGTAGACAAGCCTCGAATGGGCCTTTACTTGCACAAGCCGAGTAGAAGAGCCCTAAAGGGGCCTCTACTAGGCCAAGTCGAGTAGACGGGCCTCGAATGGGCCTCTACTAGTCCAAACCGAGTAGACAAGCCTCAAATAGTCCTGTACTCAGCCAAGCCGAGTAGACGAGCCCTAAAGGGCCCTTTACTCCACCAAGCCGAGTAGGCGAGCCTTGAATGGGCCTCTACTCGGCCAAGTCGAGTAGAAAAAGACCTAAAGGGCCTCTACTCTGCCAAGCCAAGTAGACGAGCCTGAAACGGGTCTCCACTCGGCTATGCCGAGTAGACGATCCTCAAATGAGTCTCCACTCAGCCAAGCCAAGTAGAGAACCTCGGGAAAAAATCTACTTGGCCAAGAATCCTTTGCTAAAGGGAGCCATTGGGGAAAATCGCTAATGATGCTAAAATTCCATATTCTTCTTCAAAAAGAACATGGATTGGGGGGCAAATGATATGGGTGAAAAATACCACCTATAGGATGGCGACACGTGTCACCATCTGATGACATCAAAACTGCCACGCAATTCGTGGAGAAGTGGGAAGTGGTAGCCACCCACCTTCCCATTATCTCCTTTACTCATTATGGCAGTATCCTCCCACTTAATAGCATTAACTACCCACTAATAAGAGTAACACCCCATTAATCTGGTAACTCCCTGATTAAAGAGAACAATAACTAACCACTAAGGGGGGACTCTATAAAAGGAAAATGCGGGAAGAAAGAAAGGTAAGCGACTTAATCTGAGATTACACTAAATTCACTTATACATCTTTTGACTTAAGTATCGAAGATTTCTAGTTTGAAACCTTTTCGGTAAGTCACCGGTGTCGTTTGTGCTGTGCAGGTCTATTCATGAGACGAGTTCCGGTTTTTATCCACAACAGATGCATTTAATCTTCAATGCAGAATCTTGCTTTTAACTTAGTAAAGGATCATGTCCTTGAAGATCCACCAGAGATTTTGGTGACCTAAAACATGACATAAATCTCTTTTCTCCCCTGCTAAACCCAACTTTAACCGTAAGGTGCAAAACAAAGATATTATTGCCGCCCTTTTTTCATATCTCAAAGATACCAGATCCCGAAGATACTGATGCACTAAAACATAACATAAATATCCTCTTTCCCCTCCTATGAGTCATGGAACAATTTTTTCCATCTAGATACATAGTCAATTTAGTCCTCCTTCAATCAATCATTTTCTTATTGGAATTGATTCCTATTGCTAGGACCTATTTCAGCAGCTTGCCTTTAAAAAGAAAATAGAGCATCCTTTTCTTTATACTTTGATTTTGTAAGTTGTTCTTCTATTTCAAAAAAAGATCTTGTAAGTTGCCTTTCTGTTTTGAATTTTGATTTTCTTTCATTAATCATGTTGGCTTCCAAACAGTTTTTAGTGTCGCAATTGTTGTCGATCAATCCATGAATGTAATTGTATTTTTGATGAAAGGAGAGGGGTTACCTGTTAGAGCCTTCCATCTTATTAAAATTGCTTCAAACCAAAATCTGGGAGCGTTTACTGCTTGAGTCTTCTATGTTCAATACGACCCTTCTCTCTTTGATTAAAATTGCTTCAAACCAAAATCTTGGAGAATCTGGGCATCATAGGATGGCATTTTGAGTGTAGAGTCATTTATGATTGTGCGAATATTTGCTCTTGTAGTAGAAGTCCCCTTTTTCCTTATAAAGAGACTTGATATGACCAACAAACATAGGATTAGAGTAGCTGGGAGGACTAGTTTCCCAAATCATAATTCAAGGTAATGAAGTAACATTGAATTGGTTACGGTTTTACATGGATGGAAGGTGCAACCGAAAAAGAGGTTACAGACAATTAGATCGAGAAAACAAAGTACAGTGTCAGATCAATCCATGCATGCAATTGTATATTTGATTAAAGGAGAAGGGTTACCCTGCTTCATTAAAATCTAGTATGTTATTTTAATTTTAAGCTATATAAATTTTATATTCATAATAGAGAATGATTTTAAGACTACAATAGTTAAAATTAAGTCCTAATAAGTTTGTTCATCAATTAGTTAGAGTTTTAGAATGTTTAGAATTAGTTTTTCAATTATATAAGGCTCAGTAATATAAAAATTAACTTATCAAGAAATAAGAATCTTGTACATGATAATATTCTCAATCGTAACATCTTTTTTTTCTCTCTTATAAATCAAGTATATTATTTTTATTTTTAAGATATATGAATCTTTATATTCATATTAGAGAGTGGTTTTAAGGATACAATAGTCAAAATTAATTCTTAATAAGTTAGTTCATCAATCAGTTAGAGGTTTAGAACGTTTAGAGTTAGTTTTTCTATTATATAAGACTTATTAATATGAAAATTAACTTTATCAAGAAATAAGAACTCAATCAAGAAATAAGAATCCCGTCCAAGATAATATTCTCAATTGTGGCATCATATTTTTTCTTCCAAATCTAGTATGTTTTTTTTTTTAAGATGTATAAATTTTTATAGAATCCTTTTGATAAATTAAAAAAATTGACGTTATTTTCTGGACGAAACATGCAAACAAAAAATGACTGTAAAATTATTATTCATTAAAATTGTACTAATGATAATGCTTATTTATAAATCTGATAGTTAAAAAGGACTTAAAGCTATATACTAAATATGTCAATGAATCTAAAGGTATGCAAATATTATTTTGAATATGATCTCTATTTCTAAGTTTATTTAATTTTGTAAGAACTATATAAGGGCTATGTGAGGAAGCCTTATATATAATGTGAAAACTAATTCTAAAACCCTAATTAGACAAATATTATAGGATTTATTTTGACTATCGTGTTCTAAAAACTAACTCTTTCATGCAAAGACAAAAACCCACGTATCTACAATATATAACCTATGGATATTTAGAAGGAAACAATCATGCTATAATTAATTTAAGTTTATTGTAAAGTAATAAATGTAGGTTTATTTACACATAGCATAATCATTGTAAAAATTATTTACATAATATTTAAATTATAGGATGATTTTTTGCTTTGGTAAGGCTGACGATCAACAAAGTGGTTACATAATGTATGTTTATGTTGAGATTTTTAAAAGAAATAACATATGTATTAAAAAAGAAAAGGTGCAATCAAATTAAATAATTTATAGTTACTAGATTTGAGGATATTTAACATTATGAATGTATAATTTCATATATCAAAGAAATAAAAATAATATTATCCTAGATGGGTCCTTATTTCTTGATAAGTTAATTTGCATATCAGTAAGCCTTATAACTAAAAAATTAATTCTAAATATCTAAAACTCTAACTAATTAATAAACTAACTTATTAGGACTTAATTTTAAGCGCTAATTACACATATGTCCCTGAGGTTAGGGGTAATTACAGTCAAGGACACAGAATTTCAAAATGTACCATTCTGTGACCAAAAGTGTTTCAAATGTATCACCCATATCCATTAGTCAGGGTTCCATCCAAAAAGTATATTTTTTTATGATGCCATCAATATGTATTTTTAAAATGACGATGCTGCCCCTTGTACTGTATATATTGAATATTTTAAAAAATTTAAATTAGGGTTCCATTAAGTTTCAAATTAAGGTTTTAAATTTTCCAAATTGGAGTTTCAAAACCCAATTTAACAAATTTGAGCTTTCAATGCCATAATTTTTTAAATTAGGGTTTTGTTTGTTCAAATTAGGGATTCATTTTTAAATTAGGATTTTAGGGAAACACTGATTAATCCAATTTTAGGATTAGGGTTTTAAACAGTTTCTCTTCCCTATGCCCATCCCAGCGCCGGCACCTCCCTCCCCACCCCATCGCCAGCCCCTTTAACAACTCACTGCAGCGCCGTTTTCCCCGTCGCCGCCTCAACAACTCATGACAGCCCCCCTCACCCGTGCCGTAGCAACAACCCAGATTCACTCTCAAATCCACAACCCATATCGGTGCCGCAGCCGGCGTCTTCTTCCTTAGCCACCCTCAAATCCACAACACAGATTCTCCAAATGATTCTAATATAAACAATGATTCGAATATAAAATTACATCTCGATTACAATCGGCGTCTTCTACCTAATGGGTGGGGAATTCTAGATCGGATTTGCAAATAAAGACCCAGTGGGTACTTCTTGATGTCCCTGAAGTGAGGTCTTATGTCCTTATTCTACTGATAACCAAAGGTAAGTTTAGGTCTGTGCTTTATCGAGCGGAGGAGGACAGCGGTGGTGGACAGTGTCCTCGATGTAGTTGACGGTGACGATGAAGGAGAGAAGGGGCTCCCGATGCTACGGCTTGCTCAGTGGTGAGATTTGTTACGGTGGCGGCGAGGTGGGGCTTGGGTTACCGGCAACATGGGTCGAGGGAGGGGGCCGGGCTGTCGACAGCGTAGGGCGAGGGATGGGGCATGTGCTGCCAGTGGCGTGGGGTGAGGGAGTGGGCGGCAGATCTGGAGAAAAAGTTTGGAAAGATAAACCTAATTAGAAAATTAGGGTTTTGATAGGGATGGATGGTATTTTATTTTAAAGTTAGGGACAATCAAGTCTTTTTGTCAAAACCGTTAAGTATTTTTGTATTCCGTTTGGTCAATGGATATAAGTGTAATTATTGCAAATTATTGTCCTCGCGTGTAATTACCCCCAAACCTCAGGGACATAGGTGTATTTAGGCATCATTTTAATTATTGTATTCTTAAAAGCACTTTCTAATATAACTATGAGAATTTATATATCAAAAAAATAAAAATAACGTAAGGAAAAAATAATGTTATAATTAATAAAATAATGTAACAATTGATTCACATTTATTTTATTTTAATATGTGCTTACCGTATCGATGTAAAGATTTATCAAATATAATATATAGCTTTTAGAACCTATTTGGTGAAAATTAAAAAAATTGACCATCTTTTTTTGATAGGATCACACGACCAACAAACGACTGTCTAATTATTATTAATTAAAATTGTAGTCGTGATAAATTTATTCATAAATCTGATATTTGATTAGGCTTTAAGGTTATATACTAAACATGTTAGATCTAAAGGTATACAAATCTTATTTTGGATGTTATTCATACTTTTAAGTTTATTTAGTTTTGCAGGAACTATGTGAGGGCAATATTAGAAAGGCTTATATAATTTGAGAACTAATTCTAAATATATATATATATACTAATTTATTAGGATTTAATTTTGAGTATTGTATCCTAAAAACTAACTCTCTCAGACGATGATATAAAATCACGTATCTAAGAAAAAAAAATCACATATGAGATTTAGAAGAAAAAAAACATGTTACAGTTAATTTAAGTTTATTATAATGTAATAAATGTGGGTAGATATACATATACACACACACACACACACACAACATAATCATTGCAAAAATTATCAATGTAATATATAAGATCAATAGTACAATTATAAGACAATTTTTTGCTTTGATAACACTACACAATAATCAAATTGGCTAAATTGCATATATGAGATTTTATTCACTAGAGCAATTATGATCTGGAAGTCAATCCGGGATAAGTGTTCGGATCTATGATGACATAGCCATGGAGTGCTCAACAGACCTTTTTAATCTTATAAAACGTTTTCTGGGCTTTGGATTAATGCAAAAATGATTTTTTGTGGAACTCAGTGTATTGTATATTCATATTTTGAAAAGAAATCATGTATTTATTAGAAAAAAAAGTACAATTAAATGAAATAATTCTTATTTACTATATTTGAGAATATTAAAAACCTTTAGAATGTAAAAATATATCTGTGTAACTATACAAAACAAACAATCAACCAGTTCGTTTTTGAATAGGCCCTTGCGATCAATGAAACTACTTTTTTTATTTACACTTAATTATATTTTTATGAAAAAACTTAATAAATATAAAAACTATAACTTGACGACAAGTCGTTAAAGATGCAAAAAATAATTTCAACACTTAAGAACAAGGACACGTCATCTTCGTCAGTTTCATTCTATCATTATTAGTATCTTTCAAGAATTAAAGAAATACACATACACACAAATATTGAATATTATGTAGTCATACTGTCAAATTTATATTCCAGACAATAATTACTTATTTGAATGTAATAAGGTGTATAAATAAGCCCTATTAAATTTGAAATGCAACTTTATTCTATATGATTTCTACTTCATCATTAAAATAACCTTCGAAAAACATGTAACACCTTAAAAACTTTTGAAGTTAAAGAATTATATTCATATATAACATCTACAATTCGAAAGAGATACGTCATAACATCACCATGTTTTAATTCCAACCACGATCCTATTCGTTATTTAGTCTATATGATATCAGCATGAATATTCTACTATTATAAGTGTTAAGCCAATATTCATTTAAAATATTAATTGACAATTTAAAGTAAAAGCTTAATGAAGACAAGTACCTTACGGCTGCACTGTGTCGCTATCTATGCTTTGTAGTCAGATAAGAATGTTTTTAATAATATTTTTATCTTTTTTATTTTACTATATGCGGTACATATTAATACATTCTCTGAATTCTTATATTATACTGTTTTTTATGAACTGACCCAAGCTTGGCTTGGGTTACTAGGCTGGTATATTTTAAGGATGGAAACAGTATAAAAGAGCTGTACTGCATTCACGAAATCGCCACAAATATTTGGATCAATCAATACCCACACAACATTAGAGATCTCCTCCTTCCGCAGTATGGAACTCGATATCCAAGCTGAAGTGCTTTCAACTGAAACAGTCAAACCATCTTCACCAACGCCATCGACTCTTGGAACTTGGAAACTCTCTCTCTTGGACCAGCTCTCTCCACCCGTTCACATTCCCACTATTTTGTACTACGCCACGAGTGATGCCGATAATGCGGAGAAAATCAAGCGCATGTCGACCCGACTGCAGGCGTCACTCTCGGAAACCCTCACTCACTTCTACCCCCTTGCTGGAAGGATCAAAGATCGCTCAAGCATCGACTGTAACGACGAGGGTGTCCTGTTTTCCTTAGCCAAAATTAATATTAACTTGTTCGACTTTCTTCGGATGCCCAGAATAAAGTCGTTGGACAAGTTTCTTCCGCGCGTATCACATGGCGTGGAGCCAGAAAACGCTACGGTCCAGGTAGCTGTGCAACTCAACATATTTGCTTCTGGCAGTGGGATTGCCATCGGTGTTTACTTCTTCCACAAGATGCTTGACGCCATCAGCATGGATGCTTTCCTCCAGTGCTGGGCTGCCATTGAGCGTGATGGAGATAAAGAAACGATACTACAGCAGCTAGATTTCACTGTAGGATCTGGACTATTTCCTCCCGTAGAAGCAGTACGCAGCGCAGAGCAGTATTTACTTAAATCACACTGGGTAGTCAAGGAGGGGACAGGTGTCCGGACCAGATTTGTGTTTGATGCGCGGCAATATTGGCTTTGAAAGCTAAGGCGAGAAGCCAACTTGTGCCTAAGCCTTCTGCTGTTGTTGCAGTGTTGAGCTTCATATGGAAGTGCGCCATGGCTGCTTCCGGAAAGCCAACGAAGCAATCAGTTTTGGCCTGTGCTGTAAACCTTCGTCCCCGAATGGTGCCGCCTTTGTCCGTGTACTGTGTTGGAAATATGGCGTGGCAGGCAATGGCCACCTCCATGCTGTCAGATGAAGATGAACGAGAGAAGCAACTGTCCAATTTGGTATGTATGCTAACAGCGGCAATTGCCAAAGTCGACCGCGACCACACACAAGGCCTGCAAGGTGTAACGAGGTTCAGAAAAGTCTCCAGTTTTTGGGAAGAGATGGAACGAACGTATTCGAGCGAAAGCTTAGAAGGACCGGTTACTACGTACGTGGCAAGTAGCTGGTGTAAGCTTGGTTTTAACGAAGTGGACTTTGGATGGGGAAAGCCTCTGTGGGTTAGTCATTCTGGTGGCAAATTTCTTCCGCTGGTTCCCAATATCATCCTCATGGATTCCGGACGAGGGGGTGATCAGATAGAAGCTTGGGTGGCACTGGGTGAACACGAGATGCATATCTTGGAACACGATGCTGAATTCACCTCGTTTGCAACGCTCAACCCAAGCATCATCCCGTGACGGAATTGGCTGCTCAGTAGTAGCCTGAATCGTATGAGATATCCATTCAGTTTCGTTTCTATCAACACAATAAAAGGAGAACACCGTGTTCAAGTACAATCCGGATAAGAGCCTAAATTTGTTCATATATCTCTCTCTCAGCACTCTTTGTAATTTCTCTTTCCTTTGAAATGAATATCGGTCGAACATGCAATGCGCCGACCTTCAATGGCCTCTAATGGATTATATTAGTTTATTTTGCCGCGTTCTAGAATTCTGGGTGTTGGAACTTGGGCTACCTTAAGCCAAAGGGTACATTAGTTTATCAGATCCTAAAAAATTAAAGTTGAGATCCCATCATTCATAACATATTGTTACTGCAGGTTGATCAAGATCAGAACCCAACCACCCGATCTCCTCCCGTGACCATGTCCATCTAAGTTACATTTGCTTCCTAAAACGAGGAGGGGAACACGATTAATTTTCGTGTGTTTCTTTTTAAGGAAATAGATCTCACTCATTATTAGGGGTGAGCACCAAACCTTTCAAACCGATCCGAACTGCTCGAACCTATCAAACCGAATCAATTCAATCCGAAACATCTAAAAATCATAATAGTTCGATTTCACATTTCTCAAACTGACTTTAGTTCGGTTCGGTTTACGGTTCACATTTTTTTAAATAGATTTCAAAGCGAACCGAACCGACTTATGACGTGTCAACTATTTTTAGTAACAATCATTGATAATTTTTCATACATGGTACTAAGCAAATTCAAATAATAAATCTTAAAAGTTAAAAGAAAATAAAATAATGAGAGTAATTATAGCACAAAAATTTGGTGACCAATATCTCTTCTATATTTAATCATTCTTTCTCATACATCAATGAACACTTATACGTTCAACGTAACAAGATTATATGTAATTTAAAAATATATAAGTTCAATTTTTAATATTGGTAGATTCAATAGGAACGTGCAAAGTAATAACGTCTTTAAGTGGGCGTAAACCTATACAAACCAACTAACCGAATTGTTTAAATCGACCAAACTGAACCGTCCAGACTGATGGTATTTTGTTCGATTCGGTTCACAATTTTTCAAATTGAGCGATAACGAGTTTGATTTGCAACTTAACCTCCAAACAGAACCAAGCCAAGCCGTACTCACCCCTATTCATAACTTTCATCTTTACGATGATTGGGTGTATATGCTTTTACTCTTGCAATGACAGGATGCTATAGCCATGTTCGGGCTAAATTAAGAAGATTATTCGGAAATGTGCATAGGTTGTTGAACAGCTATATTGATTTGATATACTCCTTTCATTCCACAGTAATCATTCATTTATAGATTGCTGGTCATCTTTTTTAACTGCCCAAGTACCCTCTAATAGGCCCAGTATCACTTTCCAAACTTCACTTCCAGTCACCTTTCCATCACTCTTATTCCTTAAGTTTTTTGTCTTAATTTCTATTGATTTTGGTTCTAAAACTGCTTCCTGGCCGCATTCCAAACCTACTACCGAAGAATATGAAGATGTTTTTGTCAATAACGAAATAAAGGAGAGAGAACATAATGGTCATCGTGGTTGGTAAGGCAAGAAGAGGCAGACTCGAGGGTGTTGACGCGTCTTCATGAAGAGGTGGGTCTCAACAGTACGGGAGTCGTTGAGACATGTGGTTGAAACTAAAGAAAAGGAGAATAAAGGAAGAGAGAGAAGAGATATAGGAGAGAGAACATAGTGGTCATTGGGGTTGGTAAGGCAAGAAGATGCAGACTAGCTTGAGGGTGTTGATGAGTCTTCATGAAGAGGTGGGTGTCAAGAGTACTGGTGTGGATGAGTCATGTGATACTGAAAACAGAAACTGAACAACAATTTTGTGACGTCCTGAAATAGACAGTTGGTCGATAGTTATGGAATGGAAGGAGTGTAAGAAGTTTGATTGAGGAGTGAAATTTGTCAATGAAAAAAATTAAATATGAATTTGGTTCATATTACTTGTGTTAAGAAAAAAAAATTGACTCTCAGACGTGCCACGTAAAGTATCAGTGAATGCCTGTTTCGAGCACAATTATTTGCCATATACCGGTTGTATTGCAACGATTTAACATCTTGTGTTACACTGTTGCGATGGCACTTAACTGTGCCTATACATAATTGATCCCCTCATTGCCAACTGCCGCTTTGTGGGGAATATGTGGCAATGCCAGAAAGCTTTAAAATGTGCTAGGATGGCTAGAGATGGAGACATCTTGACTTGCCGCAATATAGCATGTTCAAGGAGCTTTATAGTGCTTTATACTCCCTCCGTTTCAAAAAAGGTTAATCATGTTTCCTCCTTAAACTTTCTCAAAAAAACTGATCAATTTTGAAATTAAGAAATATTTTATAAGTATTTTTTCATGTTTACCCT
This sequence comes from Escallonia herrerae, assembly GCA_033070095.1. NCBI lineage: Eukaryota > Viridiplantae > Streptophyta > Magnoliopsida > Escalloniales > Escalloniaceae > Escallonia > Escallonia herrerae. Next base: position 20,480 of record JAVXUP010000986.1, on the reverse strand, counting down.
TTCTAATTTTTTAATTATATTTTCCTCTCTACATTTAATTCCCTCCAACTCATTTTTTCTCTGACCCACTTTCTTCCCCCCTCTTTCTTTTGAGAAAAACGAAAAACTCATAAAATAAATTAGGACACTGCAAAGTGTCGTGACAACTCTATCTTGTCACAGGAGCACCACCCATAGGATTTTGCGCAAGGATAATAGTACCTCGGAACTTTGAAGTACCCTGGAACCCCATGCAAGAGTAATAATAATAAGGGGGTGAAGGTGAAGGCAATGGTAAAGTGAAGAGAATCAGTCTCCAAGATACACAAAGGAAACTCTAAATGTTGTACAGTATCTCTGTTATACAGCAGAAGATCCTGATCTAAGAAATTCTAATTAACTTCTATCTTATTCGGTTATCAATGCAAACGGCGGTGAGACGGGGCTGAGAAGTAAAAGTGGACGAGATAGACCATCGGACATAAAGGCTATAGAGCAGTGAAACGAACAATACATTTTCAGAAAGAAACATCTCTATCTAGCAGATCCATTTAGTATAGTATTATGCCGAGTAACACAGATACGAATCAAGCGTCATCCTTCTTCCATGGTAGAGGCAGTGACAGAGTCAAGGCTAACAATGGTATCAACGGCTGAGAATTAAACTCAGAAGCAACGCGAGTTCGATGGATTGAATCAGATCAAGCGCATGTGGCAAGCCAAGTCACGACTCAAGCTTAGTTGGCATTATAGGTGTTAAAATAAGATGATGTGTCATTTTATAAATGGCTCATTCTAGTTTTTTTTTTTTTTTTGCGGATTTCCTTTTTCATGGGGTTCTCACCATTAATGAGCTGTTCTGATTAATAGTAGGGGGAGGTGTTTGATTATGTTTATTGTTCCCAGCCTCAAGTGATTGTTTGGCCTTCAAAAGAGTTTCCAATTGAGCGTTGATCTGCATGACAGTGGAAAGCATCTCCAGTTTCATATCGGAGTAATTTTTATGTAAACCCCTCAGAGTTGCATCCAATGACCCAACTGTAGGTCGTATGGCTCAAACCGTTGTTCCAATCCATCTAGGGGACCGAGCAAATCAGTCTCGATTAGTGATGAGTTGGAAGATCTCTGTATTTTTTTAGGGAAGGTAACGTGGCTCTGAGATACCATATGTAGCGAATCAGGGAGTCGCTACTGTAATTCTAACCGTAGTTGAATGAGAAGAACGAAGAAGGAACAAAATTGGGTGAGAAGGAAGAAAGAGAATTTCATAAATGATCAAATGATTCACACCACGACTAAGCATTGTTCTCACGGCTATACCCCCTTCTCTCTCTTTCTAACAAAGTAACAAACAAACAAGGGAAAAATTAACAGAATTTTAAATGGGTTGCGGTTTGCAAGGGAGGGAACACGCGTCAGCTAACAAGTGGTCCACACAATAATTACAATTTAACAATTGGTTTTATTAAAACACCTAAGCAGCCAACTAAGCCTTGAACCTGTGACCTGGCATGCCACCTGCGCCTCAATTGCAATCGTCCCTGTCTTCGCACTTTATCTTTTAAACCACAACTGTTGATGCTTCTCCAGGTTTGAGAACTCCACTTGTGACTTCCGGAGTTACCGGTCGGTGCTTGATCCTGATCTTGACTGGGGCACGAGTCTTGTCGGGCATGACAAACATCAATTAGGCAGTTCAGACCTCTTGCAGATTGTGTGTTGCAATCATGAATCTTCGTCATAGTCACCGACAATATCCATTAAGAAGAGCTCCATATCTAGAGTAAATATATATTCCACCTCATCTAATATGCTAGGGACTTATACGAACAGATCTGGCCTTATGGAAGCTGGGTCTGCTAATATGGTGATTCAACAACATACTCAAAGTCATGCCCGACAACTGAAACAGATCTGGGTCTGCTAATATCAGATCTTGTTACGTTGATGGTAAAGTCACAACATACTCAAAGTCAAGATCTGGACCCACCTTAAAAACTGGGTCTGCTAATATCAGATCTGGACTTATACGAACAAACTAGGCAGGCCGCGTATGCGGCCTTTCGGCCGATTGACGACCTCCGGCGTATCCAGCCATCGCTTCAACACCCCAGTACTCGCACCCGTACTAGTGGACGCTGATGGCTGTCCGGACTGCTCCTCGGACCCCTAAGCTGTTCATACGAGGCCTGCAAAAACAATGATATAAAGATATGTTAGGGCATTAATTAACGCAACAGACATTGAGGATAGAAAGACAAAAAATTAACAACTTAAATAAATTGACTCACATCGATCCGCCGGGCAATATCTGAAACATAGTCGCTCGCCCGATGCGCCTCGTCCTTGTCCTTCTTCCGCACGTGCGTCTGATTATACGTCAGAGCTACGACCTCATCGTCCTCCAGATCCGGGTGCTCGACCGCATTCTTGTGTCTGACGATGTCGTGTGGCACCGACCCCCCCGTGTGCGTCGGATCTTTGTTCTGTCTGTTCTCAGCCCCGCTCTTACTCTTGGTGTCCCAACCTGGATCCGCAGCCCACCGATCTATCATCGCCGTCCATACAGTCGGAGATATCCAATGTGGGGGATATCTCGTCATCTCTGTCATCGGGGCACCCTTGGGCAGCATCTTCTTCGCCCGGTCCCTTGCTTTATGGAGCCATCGGCGGTAATTCTTGATGATGTAAGCAAAGAATGCCTGCTGCCCCAGTGCCTACTGCTCAGGTGAGTCAAACGTGAACCCCTCCTGTAAGGCATTCAATAACACAAATTAACTATAGAAAACAAACTCTAATTAAACAAATACTATCGCTAAAAAAAATATTTCACCGTACCAGCCACTTCTCCCATAGGGACTCCCTCGCAACGACATCCCAGTCCTTCCAGTACAGGCGTGGCTCGAAGAATCGGCCCTTCACAAGAACGCCGATCTTCGTCCTCGCCTAATTCTCCAGGATCCTGCCAAAGAAGTAAATAAATAAATTAATACAGTTCAAATATAAATTAACACCCCAAAATTTTAAATATAAGGCATGATGTGATATTTTTTTACTTACAGGCCCTCCTGGGTGAGCGTAACTCTCTGTTTACGCTGGGGGTCGATGCGTACCCCGCGTGTCAGACCACGGCCTCATCGAGATCCTACAAAACACCAACATTAATACATTTCAAATATACTTTAAATATAAGGCTAGCAAAAATGTACTAAACACCGTTATCAACTATACCTGTGGTAGAACCCACGGAAGAAGGAGAATCAATGCGCGTGTGGGATGAATCTGCGTCGGGCTGGGGTGACGGATGGGGCTGGGGCCCCATCTGCTGTACACAATCACTTTGTGCCTCGTCATCAGTGGGCAATGACGAGGTGGGACCCACCGGTGAGGAAGCTGCTCGGCGTCTAACTCGGCCACGAATAGCCCGTATCCTATCCATATCTAACTTCGTATAGATAAATTACAAATACATGAACACATTAAAAATAATAATTTGGCAGAAATCATCATCGACACTATATATATATATATATATATATATATATATATATATATATATATATATATATATATATATGAACGAAGGTAAAAAAAACAGATCAATATGAACCAGGTTATAAAATGTTACTACATTTTTCCCCTGATGTTACAACATTACAACTCAATCATTTTCAGTTTGAGAATCATCTTCATCACTTTCCTCGTCGTCCTCTTCTTCGTGGGACTCGTCGTTCTCTTCATCTTCTAATTCATCATCTTCATCAGTAGACTCGGTCACATCATCTCCAACACTTTCCACGTCTTCCGCGTCATCATCTACATGAAGTGTTGTTGGAAGAGGAAGATCGTCCTCCTCGTTGTTGACCTCAACAGGGAACAAGACAGGTGGTTGGTCGGCTTAAAAGGAGTCTAGCTCACTGTCATATGTCACGGGCAATTTCTTGGACTTAATAATTGTATACCAATGAGATTTGGGATTGACGACGTCCTCCGCATAAAAGACTTGTACAGCTTGACTAGCAAACACAAAGGACTCGTCTGATGCAAGTCTTGACTTGACATTGATATCTACAATCCCTTGAGAGCTAACACGGATTCCTTTACTACATGTGACATCGAACCACGTACACTTGAACATTACCAGGTGGTTTTGGGAACCAAGATATGTTAGCTCAACAATCTCATCTAACTCTCCGTAAAAGTCCATGCAATTCTCGGCATAACAGTCGCCGTTGACCAATACTCCACTGTTTTGGATTTATTTTGTCCGGTCATCATCTTTTACGTTAAACCTAAACCCGTTGATGATATAGCCTTCGTAACAGGATGTTTGTTTGTTAGGGCCTTCAACTAATAATTTCAAGCAGAAGGCCACTGGTCTATCCATTGACTGAATCTATTATAGATGACGGTTAAAATTAAGGATAAATCAGTATACTAATTGGCCAAAAAACTGTATTTAACACATAATATCAATGATAACAATCTTAAACACCTTTTGAACCACTGTAGTGGTCCTATCCCATTCAGAAAAACACATGTTTATAAAACAGTGAATAACTCATGCTTAGTCCTGTGTCTGCGGAAAATTCAGCAGCACCTCCCCGCATTTCTCCAAGTACACGACATCGATTAGGAGTTCTAACATTCATCTAACCTTGCCTTGCAAGGTTTGACGGATGTTAGAACACCAGATCTGTATGCACCCGGAGAAACACACGAGAACATGTACCAAATATCCACGACATAGAACACAAAGCACGAGTCAAAACACTGTTTTATAAACAATTAGCTTTTCCAAATTGTCCAAACTAGACATCCAAAGGCTCATTACAAAGCATTACTTTGTAATGAGTACCTTTGAATGTGAACTAAGGGTTTTTATGCATGCTTGCGTTCAAAAATTGATAACATATGCAAAAATCTTTTCAAAATATCAATACTGCAGAAAGATCGTTACATATGTTACCGATTCCACATTAAATAGAATTTTTTGGCAAGGAGTTGAACCATCTCGTTGCCAATGGACTTCTCAAAACTACAACTGATATAAAGAAGGCAGAGTTTGTAAACAAGAAGTAATTGAACCATCTCTGGGCAATATGGAGTAATTATGGGATGTACAAGGGCTAAGTAGGGTTAACTGGGTTATTAGGGTTAATTACGAGTATTAATTATAGCTAATTAGGTTTATTTAATCCTAATTAGGGTTTAATTGTGCTAAGTAGTGCTGATTAATCCTAGATTAGAAATAATTGGGTTATCTTAGGGCTAATTATTGTTAATGAGGGCTAGTTTTGGATAATTATAGCTAATTAGGATTGATTAGGACTAATTAGGGTTATTTAGTCCTGTTCATACCCTATTCTGGTCACACCCCAAGACCCGCTAAGGGACCCACTTTACACGACACATCACCCAGTCAGCGGATAACTTTTCAACGCTCGAGAGCCGGTCAAAGCAACGCATGCTCAAGTCACGTGAACTGCTCGTGAAGCGACCTCGGTGTGCCTTCCACCTTGGGGGTCGGCCACCACAAGGGGTTGGCCACCCTTGGGGGTCGGCCACCCTATAGGGACTCGGCCACCCTTGGGGGTCGGCCACCCTATAGGGGCTCGGCCATCCCAAGGGGTCGGCCACCCTTGGGGGTCGGCCACCCCAAGGGGTCGGCCACCCTATGGGGTCAGCCACCCCAAGGGGTCGGCCACCCTATGGGGTCGGCCACCCCAAGGGGTCGGCCACCCTTGGGGGTCGGCCACCTGCCTTGACGACCGACGACTGTCGTTCGCAACTGCGCTCCGCTGTAGTCGCGATGACCGTCGCTCTCGGCCATGCTCCGTCGCCGCAACGACCCTCGCTCGCCGTCGCTCGCGACCGCGCTCCGTCATAGTCGCGACGACCATCGCTCGCGACCACTCTCCACCATAGTCGCGACGACCGTCGCTCTCGACCGTGCTCCGTCGTCACGATGACCGTCATTTGTGGCTGCTCTGTCGCCATGACGACCGTCGCTCACCATCACGCGCCATCTACGCAACGACCCCTGTTGCTCGGACGTCACTCCGCGACCCCCGTCGCTCGGAGGAAGTTACTCTGCGACCCTCATCGCCCGCACTCCGTCGTGCCCATGCACCGCTCCACAGATACAGTCGCGCCCCCCCTGGCGCTCTCTGTCACATTACAGTGCCCCCGACACCTCACTCACTCCGCCGCGCCCTTGCGCCGCGCCGCTGATACAGTTGTGCCCCCGAGCTCTCTGTCGCTCTAACGGTGCCCTCGGCACCACTCACTTCACCAGGCCTGTGTGACACTGCCAAGACTTGTACCTCGGCACCAGGTATGGTCTCGCGATAGTTGTCGCCACGCCCATGCGCCACAATCATGTTATATGCTTACGGGATGGGCTCACAACCTGAAAGCCATCGCCGTCTTCATTCCGGGGGGCTTCGCTCCGTGCTCCGGCACGAGGACCCTTCGCAGCGGGATAGGCGACTCCTCCGGGACACTATCTCTGCCAGGGTGCCTGCGTGACTGGCCTACGTACTCTGGCACTGGCGGCTCGCGTCGGCACGCCTAAGGACTATGACCCCCCGGGTCACTCCGAGATGGGAGCAGGTCTTCGGAAGGGCATCTTGCCTAGTCCACCTGGCAGCTGGGCGTCGGGTCTTCCCCACCACTGCCAGGCCTGTGGGATTCAGTAAGGGCTTGGACTGGATGCTAGGGCAACGAGCTACTCTGACCATGCTACCGTGGCATGATCAGTCTCCTCAGACAGGCAGAGAGATGTCGCAAGGGCAGGGCAGCACGAACTTAGGGACCGACAGTCCCAACGGAGGATCAGTGCTTTGGCCCCCCTGGCGACGTGTCGTTCCCAGGGGGTGACACATGTCAACTTATGACACATGCACATTTTTGCCTATAAATAGTGGACTTTGGAGCTTTTTCATGGAGCTTTTTCAAGGTTCTTTTCTCTCATTTTGGACTTCTCACTTTCTCTCTCTAGAAAGACATTCTCTCTGGAATTCTAGTGAGAGAAACACACTTAAGCTCACGTCCACGAACCCTCGACTCTGCGCCCTTGTCACAGACCGCCGACTGTCGCCCCTGTTCGTCCTCCCCCTGCCTACACGGCACTGCCAGCCCTCGCGACCTGTCTGGGGAGCCTTGCCCTCGGCATTTACGTCGTCCTTGCTGTCTCCCGCGTTGCCTACCTGGAAGCTGACTCAGACTGCATCCTTTGTGGCACGCATCGAACCATTTTTAGCATCATCATTTTGGCGACTCCGCTGGGGAGGTGAGCATCATATTGCAGTCTGCATATCTTCCGGACTTAGGCATCATGCCTGTGCAACAGAGAGCTACCAGGACAACCAGCCAAGGACCCAACACCACCATGCAAGAACACCACCTTGGTGATCAGGAAGAGACTAGCGCCATGCGACTCCAAGACCAGCTAGCAACCACTACCCCCGACGTGCAAGTGATCGTAAGTGCAGCCATCCAGCAACTCACTCCAACCATCACCACTCTGCAAGATTCACAGACCACTCTACTAGCCGCCATTATGGAGATGCAAAAATCCATACAAGCCCTGGCCTCGCAGCAGGCTGCTCCATCAATCCAGCCTTCAGGACCGGGGCCAGCTTTTGACGTCGCCCCGGCCCCAGTGTCGCGACTACCGCCGCCTTGGGCATCCAGACCCTTGGCGGTAGGGCTCGCAACACCCTCGCCACCAGTAGCTGATACATCTCTTTCTGCAGTGCCACCCCGCAAGCTACACATGGATCTCGGGCCAGTCTTGCAGCAGATTCTCCCTGCTGTCACACCATCTCATCTGGTTCCAGCAGGAAGCTCCTCTGAAACTCATGACTCCATCGAGATGGAACCTAATCCTTATCTACCTGAGCAGCACCAAACCACCGGCCAGGTGGTGGACATGTCTCGCCAACCCACCCATGCCCCAGCACAGCTGCCCTTGCCAGCCCCTACACCATACCAACCCTCCCATGCTCCCGTTCATCAAGCCGTACCGTCTGGGGGCTCGGGGGCTCGCGACGCCCCAGGCAGTCGTCACCCCTTAACAGGCAATGAGGCACCATCCTCCAACTATGTCACTCGGTCAGATTTGGAAGCCCTCATCCATCGCCTGTCGAGGAATTCCGAACCAGACACTTCAACCCATATGACCGGACACGCCCCATAAGCCAATGATATCACCATCACACCCTACCCCCTTAAGTACAAGCAACCAAACTTTTTGCTCTTCAACTGACGTGAGGGCAACGCCCGTGAGCACCTAACAAGATTCGCAGGCTCCTTGGAGCAGTATGGTACAGGAGACAGCTTAAAGTTGAGAGAATTCCACAAATCCCTTACAGGCTTGGCTTACACTTGGTACACCTGGAACGACATGGTCCAGCAGTTTTTAGACAAGTTTCATTACGAGACCGAGCGCGTGACTATTGTTGATATTGCTGGCATTCGCCAGAACCAGGGAGAAGACTTAAATAAATATGTGAATCGTTTTCATCTCAAGTGCCTTGAATGCACAGATTTCAGCAAAGACGAAACGTTGGTTCCCATATGCATCAAAAACATGATTGACGTCTGCCGAGTGCATATCGAGAACCTACAGTTGAGGTCATGGGGACACCTCAAGGAGATAGCCCGACGAACTTACGAGACAGTTGGTCCTGTCAAGTCATGGAAGCCTCGATCGCAAAGTACGCTATTGGCCTCAGCAGATACACCTATCACTCAGCATCGCAACAACAGCAACAACTATGCAGGCTTCAAGCGTCAGCTTCCAGATGAGGACCAAGGCTCCGACAAGCGAAGGCAAAGGCCTGCACCTGACTATCCATGTGATCTGAATACAGTGAATGAACTCTTGGCGGAATGGGTAGCGCATGACAAAAATTTCCAACTGCCACCAACGCGGACCAACATCACAGACGAAGAAAAGGCCAGACCCACCTACTGTCCTTTCCATCGAGCCCTTGGCCATCCGCTCAAAACTTATAATGCACTGCGTACAATCTTTGCAAGGAAGGTAGCATCAGGCGACCTATAGCTACGAAAGAACAACGATGTACGCAAAGATCCCTACCCATCGCATCACAACAATAGGGAGCACCAGGTCCTTACGGCTGTCACTAACCATGTCGAGCCTGTAATCCCCGAAGCCCCGGCAGAGCCCATACCGACGAACGTGCCTCCTCTAGCTAAGCAGCCGACGCCTTCCTTTGGACAGATGACGAAGATCAAAAGTTTTTTTTTGATGAAATGGGGTTTTCACCCGCCGCCCGGACTTATCTTTCCAATTACCTGCTCGATTTCACCACTAGCCTCGGTCCCGAATGCTTCACCGTCCAGGCTGAATTACGTCACATCCCCTCCACGGCCTTAGTCTTCTCGGATGAAGACTCACCGCCGGTCGAGCATCACAATCGGCCGCTGTTTTTAGAATGTACTGTTAATGGCACGGGCTTCCTCGTGCCTTGGTTGATTGCGGCGCCTCGATCAACATCATACCTCTCGTCACCCTACAACATCATACTGTCCGTCAAGACACTACTTTTCACGTAATAGACAGCGAGTCTGCCTTTCACCTCCTGCTCGGGAGACCATGGATCCATGTTAACAAGGCCGTTCCCTCAACATACCACCAGTGTGTGAAGATGGTAGCCGGTTCTACGGGGCATGAGGTAGCAATGACAATCCCTGCAACCAAAGCCCCCTTTGAATGCGCAGAATCTTATTTCGCTGAGGCCTCCTTCTTTACTAATTTTGCCGAGGATGGTGAGAATGCTACTCATATACATTCTACCAGGCTGCCAACTTGGGATGAGATGTGTGGGGACAAGCCTCCCAAGGCCAAAACCAAGAAAAGTGACAAGAATAATGGGTCAACCCCGCCGCTTCCGCCTGTTGCCATGACCACTTCCCCCTTCTTTCCCCAAGTCCAAGAAGCAAAAGGCTGAGCCGTCCTTTCAACGTGTCGTCAAGGACGGCAGAATCATCTATCAATTATGACGGTGTGCGGGGGCTCCAGGTGGTCCCTCATCGGACCCCCCGACCCCGACCCACTTGGAGAGAATGAATGGTGCTGTACAGCCGAGCATTGTCCGCCAGATCCTGACCTCACCCCCGGTGCAGCACCACCTTGCTATGAGGACGGCCCTCGACCACAGGCTGAAGATATTGAAGAAATCAACCTGGCTGACCCGGGCGAAGAACCGCGGCACACCTACATCGGCACAAAACTCACCCCCGGCCGGAGAGAGGAATTGGTTTCCCTCCTTCGTGAGTATCGTGATGTCTTGGCGAGCTACAATGAGATGCCCGGGCTGGATCCTGCCTTAGTCACACACCATCTCAACATTGCTACCAGATCCATCCCTATCCGACAACACCCGGGGACATTCCGCCCCGAACTCGAATTAAAGATCAAGCAAGAGATTGAATGCCTTCTGCAGGCAGGCTTCATCGAACCTATCACTCACCCTATTTGGCTGGCTAATGTTGTCCCTGTACAAAAGAAAAATGGCCAAGTCCACGTCTGTATTGACTTTCGGGACTTGAATAAGGCGTGCCCCAAGGACGAGTTTCCACTACCCAATATCGACATGCTTACGGAGGCTGCCGCCGGGTATGAAACTTTATCTTTCATGGATGGGTTCGCAGGTTATAATCAAATTCGCATGAACCCTGACGACAGCGCCAAGACAGCCTTCCGCACTCCTATGGGTAATTTTTGTTGGAAAGTTATGCCTTTCGGCCTCAAGAATGCCGGTGCTACGTATCAAAGGGCAATGACAGCAATCTTCCATGACATGATACACCGTACTGTGGAAGACTACGTCGACGATCTTATTATCAAATCCAAGAAGGAAAGTGATCACCTCACCGACCTTCGAGCAGTCTTTGATCGTTGCCGCCAGTATAACATGCAAATGAATCCATTGAAATGTGCCTTCGGCGTCTCCTCCGGTAAGTTCCTCGGCTTCTTGGTCAGTCGACAGGGCATCGACGTTGACCTTTCCAAAGCTGCCTCCATCCAAGAAATGCCCTCCCCCAAGAACACAAAGCAACTGAAGAGCTTCCTTGGCAAGGTCTCTTACCTCCGACTCTTCATACCCGCGCTGGCCGAGCTCGTTACGCCATTCCAACACTTGACGCGTAAAAGCGCACCATGGAATTGGGGTGCGCCCCAACAGCAAGCATTTGAACGAATTAAGGCGGTCCTCATGTCACCATAAACCATGGTCATACCACAACGGGGCATCCCACTCCTACTCTGCCTGACTTCCACACCCAGATCCATCGGGGCTTTGCTTGCCCAAGAAGTCGAAGGCGTCGAGCGTCCCGTTTATTACCTCAGCAGAATAATCAGGGGACCTGAAGCCAACTACTCCGAGCTCGAGAAACACTGTCTAGCCTTGGTGTACGCCTCACAGAAATTCAGACATTACTTTTTGGCGCACCAGATCACACTCGTCACCAAAGCTGACCCACTCCGTTACATGCTTACACGTCCCGCCCTGTCTAGTCGACTTACCCGTTGGTTGTTGCTATTGGCCGAATTTGGTTTATCTATCAAGAATCCTACAGCTCTGCGGAGCCAAGCACTTGCAGACCTCCTGGCCTTCTTCCCACGCCAACAATATGAACCGACCTCGGATCAATTGCCTGGGGAGGAGACAACCCTGATCACCGACATCGATGAATTGTGGGCACTTGAATTCGACGGCTCTGCCACTAGCAAAGGTCCCAATGGCACACCCCTCCGACAAGGGGGTGCCGGTATAGTCCTCTGGGCTCTAGACGGTGTTACCACTTCACTATCTTTCAAGATTGCATTCCCAGTGTCTAACAACGAAGCTGAATACGAGGCACTTGTCATTGGCCTCATGCTTGTCGTCAGTATGGGGGCTAAGGAGCTGTGTGTGAAAGGAGACTCAAATTTGGTCATGAAGCAGGCGGACGGAGAGTTCGCAGTCAAAGAACCAGCCTTCGCACCTTATCGTGCCTTGGTGCAACACTTGGAAGGAAGACTCAGCCATGTCTAGTATGAACATCATAATAGGTGCCACAACAGACATGCGGACAGCTTGGCCACAATCGCGTCAAAGATAGAAGTCGATGGTGAACAGCGGATGCTAACCATCATCAAGAGAATGGAACCGTGCACAACACTGAACCTAGTCCCGAAGGACGTTACTGCGGACGATTGGAGGCAACCAATTATCGACCAACTTAAAGCCCCATCTCTTGCTCATGCCTCCACCCTTACAAACTTTTCAATGATGGGAGATGTCTTATACAGGCAGTGTCCCGGAGGCACTCTAGCCAGATGTTTGGCCCCGGAAGAGGCAAAGCACAGGTTACAGCTCGGCCACCAGAAGTGTTGTGGCCTCGACGGTCCCCTTCTATATCGTCGCCTCCAGCGTATGGGCCTCTATTGGCCATCCATGGCCAAGGATGCCTCGGACATACAAAGGGACTGTCCCGAGTGCTTGTATGCACCCGACAATGCAGAAGCTCTTGTCATTGACGTCGAAGGTGACTGGCGCCAGCCTTTCATCCAGTATTTATCCCACGGGATTCTACCACCTGACCGCGGCTCAGCACGATCCATCAAGCGCAAGGCAGTCAAGTATTTTGTGACGGAAGGCGAGTTGTTTCGCAAGGGAATTTCGGGACGCACCCTGCGATGCTTGCAGGGTGCCCAAGTAGTCAAGGTGATTAACGAAGTACACAATGGTGATTGCGGTGAACATCAAGGCTCCTAAAAGCTGTATGCAGAATTACTAAGATTGGGGTATTATTGGCCGACTATGGAATCCGACTCCATCTCTCATGTCCGACGCTGCCAACCCTGCCAGCGGCACGCCGACAGAATGCACACGCCAGCATCCGACCTGTGCATGATCTTAGCACCGTGGCCATTTCATTCTTGGGCCCTCGACCTCATCGGCCCCATCCACCCGCCATCCAGACGCCATTCGTGGATCATGGTTGCTACTGAACGCTTTACGAAGTGGGTCGAAGCCGTGCCTCTACGGAGAGCCACGGGAGGTGTCGTTTCTAACTTCTTACGTGACGTCATCTGTCGTTTCGGCATCCCTCGATGTATTATATCTGACAATGGCACGCCATTCATTAATCGAGAGGTTCGAGCTCTCATGGAAGGGTACAAAATCAACCATGCCACATCAACTCCCTATTACCCGTAAGGTAATGGTCAAGCTGAAGCTTCCAACAAGACTCTGCTCCGAGTGTTATCGCGAATGGTGCATGACACCAACGGGTCATGGTCCGAGCAACTAAATCTGGCACTCTGGGCCTACAGAACATCCCTGCACACAGCGACAAAGGCCACGCCCTTCTCTCTAGTCTACGGGGACGAGTGCGTGGTACCTGCCGAGGTCGCAGTACCGTCGGCTTGACTTTCTCTAAGCAACGGTCTCGGAGATGAAACAGCCCAGCTAGCAACACTTGACGGCCTCGACGAACGACGGGCCACAGCCCTGCGCTGCATGAAGAAATATCATGAGCAGCTCACGAAAGCTTATGGGAAGACCGTCAAGCCACGCTCATTTATCGAAGGTGACCTTGTTCTTCAAGCCGCCAAACATGTACGGGCCAACATGTCAGCCCCTAAGTTCACACCAAACTGGGAGGCCCCTTTTATGGTGCACGAAGCCCACGCTAATGGCTCATACCTCCTGCTCAACCACGACGACGGTCAGATCATGGCCCCCATCAACGGCCGCTACCTGAAGAAGTATTATGCATAGTCACGGCAATGTGCCCCCAGCCCTATCCGCCCGCATCATAGTCTTCGCTCTCATAGCATTTTTTGTATATGCGTAATAGACTTGTAATTTTTGTTGATCTGTATAGCATTCTACGCTACTCATGTAATGGCATTTTGTCCCACGTCCTATCAATACAAAGTCGTTATGTTACCTCAGCTTCTGTCTAGCTGACACTCATTTTCAACCTATGCCTCCTAAGTTACTCTCTACAGGCTGGGAAAGGGGAACATTCACAGGTAACCAACATGCGCAAGACATTCAAACACGACAAAAAGCAACCGAACACAACATGCAACAAGCCAAGATCATCAAAAATATATATACATATACATCAAACGTTTACTAGCCCTCGTCGAGCGCTACGACTACAGCAAAGTAACATGCAAGCTATGAAAGTCTAGACAACAGTGATGCAACTGGGTGGGAGCTGAATGCCTGAAGTGCCTCCCGCTCTGCTTGTAGCTCTGACCATCCAGCATCAAACTCAGCCTGTCGCCTCAACCGCTCTGACTCTCGCCCATCCACCTCACCTCGCCGCCTCTGTAGATCGACCAACTGCCTCTGCAAGTCGACAAGCTGTCTCTCTATCTCTGCTACCTGCATGTCAATCCCGGCCGACTCTGCAGCAATCTCTGACCGCTCCGCCTCCAACCCTGTACGACGCCGCTCCAGCAACATCTCCCGCATGTCCACGACTGCACGCCTCTCATCCATTTCATGGCTGCCGCTCCTCGACCTAAAGAAATCTGCCAGCCAGTCCAGCTGCATGCCTAGTGATGTGAACGGAGCGAACTCTGAAAGCGACCGAGCAACGAACTCTGCAGTCCAACCCGTCGACGGCACACTAGCAAACGGCAGCAACCACTCCATAAACCCGGCAGACACCCACATCCGTAGTACTGGGTTCTACCCCCACCCTCTCGAATGTCTGCGGGAACACTGCCTTCACCAGTTCTAACCGACGCACCGTCTCCGCCGGTAGCTGGAGGCCCCCCCAAGTCGCCACATCCACCTGACCGCTCGAAGACCCTCTACTCATCTCTCCGGCTGCCGTACCACTACCGCCCGCTGTAGAAATCTCTGACATTCCACCAGCCCTCTGCGCACCAATCATGGCTGAATGCATCGCCAGTAGAGTAGCGCCAGCCTCGACCACGGACTTCGGCAATGCGTCGTGCCGTCGCGCCACCCCAGCCTGAACCGGTGTCTCCTGCTCATAAACCGGGGCTGCAACAATAGGCTCGGGCTCCGCCGTATCACCACCATCACCTCCCACAACCTGTGTCTCCATGCCTGTCCACCAGTCCACGTCAGTATCAAACATCACTGTATCACTCCCTCTCCGCCGTATAGGGCCCCCACCGTCTCCTCAGCGACAGGCAATGGACTCACCCTCCTCGTCACACAGGCCGCCAACGTCTCAACTGCCTCAGTCTCATCATCGTCAGCTGATCTGCTGGCCTCGGCTGCCATAGCCTCCTCTCCTTCGACTTCGGTCTCTGCCTCGCTACCCTCCTCGACCGCCTCTTCCTCGTTCCCCTGGCAAAACCGCTGTCAGTTCATAAATTATGATCAATATGCAAACCATATTCATACGGCAAAAGAAGAGACAGAAGCAAACCTCAGAGTCTAGCTCCTCTAATGCGTCGCGCGGCCTCTTCGTCCCTAATGTGTGTAGGGCTGATGTACCGGCACTAGCCTGACGCGCCGTCTCCATCATCCCCACTCGCAATGCCGATAAGGGACCCTTGCCGGCCCCCAGCACCCTCGGCACCTCCTCGATAAGCTCCTCTCCGTGGTCCTCCCTTGGGGCAACGTCCCCCGGCTCTCCGACATCCTCCTCCGCCTCCCTCTCCGAGCTCGGAACAGAGCTCCCGGTCACTAGTGACAGCATCCCGGACTACCTCGCGAATGTGGCCGATATCAAACTCAGGGCTCGGTCCCATGCAAACACATCTACCTGTCGACGTGTGCCTGACGGCTGTGCCAGCCATCCGGCCCAGTTCCCTCGCAGCCGCTCCCACCAATGTGCATAATCCGCTGTCACTGCCCCTGCCACCTCTGTCCCTGGCTGCCTCCACTCTGTCGTCAGTGCCAGCCACTCGCGGGCTCTGTCGTATCGTGTATACCCAAAAGCCGTCGCCACACTCCAAGGGCTATCATAACCGCATGGGGGCTCTAAGTCATACCCGAATGCCAACGACAGACGGTCCGGGCTATACCTCGCCACGTAATAGCAGCACTCGGCGGGCTTCCCGCCATCATCTGTCAACACCGGGAGCCAGCCGGGAAAATACGCAACCAGTAGCGCCAGCTGTCCCGGCACTAAGTCGCCTCTCCTGCTCAGATCTGTCGTCACCTCCTGCACATGCAGCCATGGCGGCGTACCATATGATGCATGCATCTCCATATAGGGCCGTCGCTCGCACTCTTCCCGTCTGTCTAGGATCTGTGCCAACGGACACCCCGGCCTCCTGATGCCTGCCCAAGCAAACGCCCGAGACCCGCTGCACCACAACGTTACCTGCCGTGACCTGCCTGGCCGGGTCACTGTCCCCATCGTCGGTGATGGATGTGCGAGTGGGTATCCGTCGGGCCGGTACTCTGGAAAGCACTCGTACAGATACCTCTGCAAGAACATCCAGTCCACGTACGTCGCCACCTGATACCGACCATATGACCGCTTCACGTCATCCACGAACTGATCTAGCCGCGAATATAACGTGCCCAAATACACCGGAGCCAACCCGACCCGCCGGCCCTGCGCCATCCGGATAGCCAAGGGAAACACCCGCGGGGAAATGCCATCCTCAGGTGTCCCCTCGAACACAAACCTGCAAGCAACGACAGGCAACATATATCAGTTTGACGTTCTACATGGCAAGCATGACATACGATATATTCACGCAGAATCACATGACAGTACGAAAATTTACCTCGACAAGAACATAGCCAAAAATGCCACCAACTCGTACCGATCGCTGCCGTAATACGGCCCCATCACGAAATGGGCAGCATTGCCCAACCTCTGGCCTGTCCTCGCCTGCGGCGTACCATAGAACTGGCGCAGCCACCCACCGTACGTCCCCTTCCGGTGCTTCTTCGTCTCAGCCAGGATGTCTAGTAGCTGCGTCTGCAACAGCCGCTCCTCCCCACTCAACCGGGTCACCCGTGCATCCACCTCCCCGTGTATCGGCAGCCCTGTCAGCATCAGCACATCGAGTAACGTCGGCCCGATCTCTCCGAACTCGGTCACGAACGTATGCGACTGCGTGCTCCATCTTGCCAGCAATCGGGTCATCCCTGGCGTATCCCTATATAACTCCAGTCCCCTCGCCGTGATATTGATCGCCGGCAACAGTCCCAGTGCCTGCAACATCTGCGCCCTCTCTGGCGTCTCCACCATATGCTCACACCAAAAGTCCCACCCTACCGGCATCGCACTATGGCCCTTGAACACCACAGGCGACCAAGGTATATCCTCTCTCCCAATCAACAATGCCGGTACATACCTCGGCGACATCACAGGCGCCTCCGCCCAACTCGGCGCGCGCAGATATGGTGACGACAGCCGAGGCTCCTCTCCCATCGACGGACCACCCCACGGTGTCGTAAACGCTCCGTCTGCCACCCGGATAGCCAACTCCCTCCACAGCTCCCGGTCCGGTACACACGGTACTACTCCCCTCACCCCCAGCAATGTGTTTGTCTTGTCCGGCTCCGGATCATAGGACCTCCTACCGCCATCGTCAAAGGTCAATGGCACTGCCACCTCGCCGCCAGCTGCTGGTATGGCCTCATCAACTGGCGGCGCCGGCACAGGTGCAGTTGTCATACCCCGCGGCGGTCGTGACGTGCCCACCGCAGCCCCTCGCGGCTTCGCCCACATCTTCTGCCGAACTTTCTTCGCTGCTGGCGTCGCTCCGGGCTGTAGGGCTGGGACTTGGGCCTGTCGGACACTCTGGGTGGCCGACCCCCCTTGAAGGGCCGACCCCCCTTGCAAGGCCGACCCCCCTTGCAGGGCCGACCCCCTCATGCGGCCGACCCCCTCGGCGTGGCTGACCCCACCTCTTCGGCCGACCTCTCTCTCCTCTGCTCAGTCCCTTCCCCCACTTTGCCCTTCCCCTTTTCCGTCACCGCCGACCCCCTGGGCACGGCCAACCCCTGGCTGGCCGACCCCTCTCGGGCGGCTGACCCCCTCCCCTCGCCCCCTTCCGTCTCTTCTCTCACCATCTCTTCTCTCTCTCTCTTTCTCTCTTTCTCTGGCTTTTGTTGGCACAAATGGCGGTGCCTCCCCCTATCCCCTTCCTCTCCTTATATAGGGGTGGGCCAAGATGCAATCTTGGCCCCTCATCTACCTTCCCCACCCTTTCGCGCTCCCTTTCTTTTTTTTTCTTTTTCTTTTCTTTTCTTTTCTCTCTTTTTTCTTTTCTTTTTCTTTTTCTTTTTTTTACGCTCCTGTCCACCGACGCCTCCCCCGCTTTGTCCATTCCTCTTGCTTTTTCGCTCCCTCACTCCCTCCATTCTCTGTTCCCCTCCCTGTTTATGCATACGGCGCCCGCTCGGGTTGTCCCTCCGCGCCCGCCCCACGCAGGGGGCTTATGTTACTAACCTATTCTAGTCACACCAGAGGTCCCATTTTTCGCTTGACATGTCATCAAGTCAACGGTCGACTTTTCACCGCAATCGACACGTCACCCAGTCAACTCGACATGTCGCCCAGTTAACAGTCCGACGCTGTCAAAGCGGTCAAACCAGGGGCACGCACGCTCAAGTTACGCACATTGTTTTCATTGAGTTTCTGTGCGACTAAACTTGTTCTGTCACCAATGCGATGACATCAATGTCACCAACACGCGGAAAATTTACAATGAGAACCGCGACATGCCTTCCCCCTATGAGGTCGGCCACCCCGGTCCCGGGGGGGCGCCGACGCTCCCTATTGTTACTTCTCATTTCACGCACGACGGCCATACCGTCCACTCATCACCGCGATCGTATGGCGACAAACCTCATCACCGCGATCGTATGGCGCCCTTTGTCGCCCATGCACCGTCGTGCTCACCCGCGCGCCACCTCTACGACCTTCATCTCACGCATTCACATGACAACTCCGCTATAGGCCCCGTCGTCCGCGTGCCGTCTCCTCAATCCACGTCACCCGTACCAACTCATCGCACTCTCTACAACGCGCGCTCAAATGGCAATGGTCACTTGATGCTCGTCACTGACCGTGCATTGCCATGATGTTGCCATGCAACATCACTAGGTGCTCCGCGACAGTCGTTGCCGCGCCCTGGCTGTTGCTTATGATCCAGGCACCAGGTATTGCTCTGCGACAGTCATCGCAGCGCCCATGCACCATCTTCATAACATGTGCCCCGGCACCAAGTATATGCTCCGTGACCTTCGTCGCCGCACCCATGCGCCATTCTTATCACATGTGCCCCGGCACCAAGTATATGCTCCGCGACCTTCGTCGCCGCACCCATGCGCCATTCTTATCACATGTGCCCCGGCACGAAGTGCTTCGCGACGTTTGTCGCCGCACCACTTTCATGACATGTGCTCCGGCACCAAGTATTGTCCCCGCGACGCTCGTCGCCGGCCCAGTGCACAACAATCATGATACAGGCCTTCGGGCATCACACTTATTCACCACACCATGCCCCCCCCCCCCCGCCATGGACGGGGAACATGCTTCGACCCACTCTCCGGGGAGTGCGGCATTCCGGGGGCTCCATTCATAGCACTCCAACACGAGGCCCCTCCCTGCGGGATGGGATGTATGCCGTCGCCGGATCAATCAAACTGCGGCATGGGCTGAGTGCCATCACGGGCTAGCGCCATCGCCGGCTCAATCAAACTGCCGCATGGGCTGAGCGCCATCAAGGGCTAGTGCCATCGCCTGCTCAATCAAACTGCGGGACGGGCTTCGTGCCGTCGCCGGCTCAATCAAACTGCCGGACGGGCTGTATGCCGTCGCCGGCTCAATCAAACTGCGGCATGGGCTGAGCGTATGCGGGCTAGTCGCCGGCTCAATCAAACTGCGGGACGGGCTTCGTGCCGTCGCCGGCTCAATCAGCCATGGGCGTATGTCGTCGCCCGCTCAATCAAACTGCGGCATGGGCTGAGCGCCATCACGGGCTAGCACCATCGCCGGCTCAATCAAACTGCCGCATGGGCTGAGCGCCATCACGGGCTAGCACCATCGCCGGCTCAAGCCGAGGCGGCTTCGTGCCGTCGCCGGCTCAATCAAACTGCGGCATGGGCTGAGCGTCACGGGCTAGCGCCACCGCCAGCTCAATCAAACTGCTACACGGGCTTAGCGTCATCGCCGGCTCCATCACCAGGGACCCTGGCCCCCGCAGCAGGATGGGCTGTAACCACATCGTTCATGCGTGCGACGCCCGCTCGGGTTGCCCCTCTGCGCACGCCACACGCAGGGGGCTTATGTTCATACCCTATTCTGGTCGCACCCCAGGACCCGCTAAGGGACCCACTTGCACGACACATCACCCAGTCAGCGGTCAACTTTTCAACGCTCGAGAGCCGGTCAAAGCAACGCATGCTCAAGTCACGTGAACTGCTCGTGAAGCGACCTCGGCGTGCCTTCCACCTTGGGGGTCGGCCACCTCAAGGGGTCGGCCACCCTATGGGGTCGGCCACCTTGAGGGG